>LOEQ01002583.1:142246-161082 GCA_001685075.1 Bramus lutescens
GGTGCACACCTTTAATCCCAGCACTAGAGAGGAATATAAGACGGGAGGAGACAGGAACTGGCTCTCTTTCAGTCTGAAGATTACAGAAAGGTAAGAGCTCTCTAGTGACTTGGCTGCTTTGCTTTTCTGATCTTCAGGTTGAACCCCACTATCTTTCTCTGTTTTGTTATTATTCGTGTTACACAATACCAGGATTGAATTCATGGTCTTATGCATGCAAAGCAAGCACTCCATCACTGAGATGCATCCCTATTCTTCCTGCAGAATTCTTAACCTGGTAGTAACACAGAGTAATTTAACTCCCCTCACCCCGCACATTAGTTCCATGCTTTAAATAGCTTCATGCTAAACATCAGTTGGCTTCTCTCTGACCTTACGGGAAATTCCAAACTTCTTAATATGATTTTACAATCCTTTGTGACCAGGTTCCTCCATATACCTCTAGTCTCATCTTTTATTGCTATCCTTGAGCAAGTCCCTTATCTCATCTGATATTTCTCATATGAAAACTAAGGATAATAAAAGTGCTGATCTCAGAGGTATTTGAGAGGATTAAATGAAATAATACATGGAAAGCACTTAGCACACTACCTAGTGCATATTAAATATTAATACATGTTATCTACTGGTGATGGGAATAAGAATGTTAGCCTTTCTCCATCCTGCTCTGGCATGAACTCCTGTTTTTAGTGTTCACTGTTGTTTTGTATTGTAGGCTCTGCTAATTAGACTATAAATTCTTTAAAGATGAGCACCATGACTCAAGACGCCTGTTACAATCCCCAATAGTACTTAGCACAATGCTAAACACACAATGGAGCCTAATGAATGTTTTCTGATAAAAGTTCATAGAGGAGAAAAGTGGTTGAAGTGTTATTGGCTCACTGGAAGAGAACTTGATTCTTTTAAATACAAAGGACAAAGTGGTGGCTCAGTCTTGTTATTCCAACACTTGCAAGGCTAAGGCAGGAGGATTTCTGGGACATTGAGGCCAGCCCAAGCTACATTGGGAGCTCCAGGTTAACCTGGGTTATGTAGTGAGACCCTGTTTTAAAAAATAAAAGATCATAAAATTATCAACACCCCCCCATATCCATCCCCTGAGAGCATCATTTGTCTTTACCTTCCAGCCTAATGTGTCACTAGGTTAGCATGGAACTTGGCAATACTCATTGTAAGTCAGTGGGCTCTTTTCAGGTGGTTTGCTGCCAATATCCTGTTTTTGACAGAAATGGAGTGTGAAAGCATGCAGGTACTTAATTCTATTCTCTGGCAAATAGACAGTATACAATTTGCCTACTCGTCTGTGATATCAGATGTTTGCTTCTAAAATATCAGCATCCAATCTAGGCTTTCAAAAACAAGGTAAATTCCATCCCATTAGAAAGCCAATCGAATCCTGAATTGGGTTGGAGCTCTTGGCTGGTGACCAGGCAGCAATCAGAAACCCAGAAGAGCCCCCAGAGGGCTTAAAGATGCAAGGCTCTTCAGTTGCTAGAACACCCCACCCCCAGGAACTTGGGAAGAACTTTGTAGTATGTTCAGTAGAAAGTAAATGAACGCCTTGCTTTGTTTCCTCTCCCTTTACACATTTCTTCTCTACATCTGCCATTGTTAGCCTTCCCTACCTAGTCCTGTCACTTCATGTCCTGAGACAGTCATTGTCCTTGGATCTGAGATTTTACTACTAAGACATCTTCGGATGCTCAGATATCCCATGCCAAAGTGTGATTACTTATACATAGATTGCATTTGAAGAGCAAAGGGTGGAACAGTGTGGTTCTATGCAACATGGACTCCAATTGTTACAATGAAATCTTTGAGCTAAAATTTTACAGGCTTACGATTATTCCAAAACCATTTGGGGGCCTTTCATATTATGGAGGAGAAGGTGAAATTGGCTTGGTATGTGGAAAAGAATGAGGGATTGTGGCAAGTTCCACACAGGAGAGAAAATACTTTACTTTAGAAGAAACGAAATACCAAGTTCTCTGCTGTTGTTGCCATTTTTCTTCTTATATGGAGAAGACCCCAAAGAATTGAAACAATGAATCGAAAGAACCCTTTACAGGGAAAAAAAATACAGAGGTCAAAGCAATACCCATGACCCAGTTTAAACACAAACATCTCTGGCCAATTGCCTTCTTTCCATGTATATCTTCTTTACAACAGCCCTTGTCCCTCTAAAAGCACAAAGGTGAACATGCAGACAGTTATCTGTAAAGTAAGGAGGAGCAGCACCATGCAAGGGTATTGAGACATATGCTCTTAGAGAGATGACCACAACAGGGACAGCATGCACAAATACTGCTCAACTGTCATGTGGGCTGAGATGCAGGAATGCCTTTCTGTGCTGAAGAAGGAAGTAGCTAACGTCCTGAGTGTACATGCACTTTTCAGTTCTCATTCCAACAAAGAACAAGAGTTTGCCACTGATACACACACAAAATGCATTCACTTTTGCAGAGGAGATCTAATGAAATGCTTTCACTGTGACAGTGTGTTCTCAGAGTCTGTTTTCAATGTGGGACTATTAAGTGTACTTGAGGCAATAATAACTCTTTACTGCCAAACTCTTTGAAATTGTTTAGAAAACTTGTATCTCAAAGACACTCCTTTTACCTTGCGCTGTCGTGATGCCCAGCCTTTAGAAGAAGGATATTGTCAGGCATTTTCAGCAAGTAACCCCAAGCTCTGTAGTAAACTGACTGAATATAGGTGGGACAGTGCTAATACCTAGAGCTGATTACAGTATGTCCAGTACGCACAAGCCCCAATAAGAGTTTGATCATGAGGCCTCCTTCATTCTCCTTCTCTTTCCTCCCCCAAGACAGGCTCTTAGGATACGGGGGCCTACCATGGGCTGCCAACAATTGGCCAAGAAAGGCAAGACTGTGTACATGCATGGGAGGCTTAGGCTAAGGAATGCCAAGTCCCCAAACAATCTATTCTTCTAGGGATTCAGAGACTTAGTGAAGAAAAAAGGGGGCTTTTCGGGGCTATCTCCTTCTACGACTCAGTGACCAAGGAACAAACAACTCTCTAAGCTGCACGGGACAGTGCAGTGAACCGAAGCTTTGGAGCTGGAGATTTAGAACTGCATCTTGGCTTACTGTGCATGTGACCTTGAGTAAGGCATCTCATTCCTCTGACCCTTGGGTTCATTATTGAAAAAGAGGATATCACCTACTCTATTACAAGGTTCTCTCAAACACTGAGAACGCAAACAAGAATTCCTCTAGCACAATGCCAAGAATAAATTATTCAAATGTGATTCTCCTCTCAGTCCCTGCTAAGCATACCATGCAGCTAGACTTCTCTTGAAAGATGAAGATTAAAAAAAAAAAACAAAAAGGATGTCTCAGCAGCTGTGTGTGCATGATGGCTGTTTTCATTTTATGCCAAAGTAATTTTCCCTTTAGGTTGAGATGATATAAGAAGAGCTAGAGGTATTCAAGGGTACAAGACAGGTTGCCTAGGTCTTTAGCTGAATTGCTAGTGTTTTAACAGAAAATGGAGAATTAGGGCAAACTACAAAGAGTTAAGCAAGCAGGAGGGGTCTTCTAGTCATTTAGTGAGCTCTGATATTTTGGGTTTTTTTACTTGTTTAACTGTGTATTTGTTCTTATACAATACATTCACACTAAATGAACATGTAATTAGTATTTTTAAAACGGTGAATAAAGGCTAAGTGCACATAAATCAATTTAATAAAAAATACACACTTTCATCAACATGTTACTATCAGATTGTTTCTAGTTCTCGAAGATCTATCAGTGACTCATGGGTCCTCCCCTCCCCCCCAGACCTACACAAGAATGAGTTCATTTTTAAGCGAGTGAATATGTCATTTTTGTCTGGAGACTTTTCTCAATTTATATCAGACCCCGAGTCACTTTCTCCCACCATTTCCTGTGTCCTAACATTACTGTCCTACCAAGGAGCCAGTTCCCTGCAAGGGAAGAAGGAAGCACAGCAAGGCTATTGTGGGCCGCGAAGGTAATTTGTTTATTTCACTGTTGCTAAGTGTTGGAGGCAAAGCCACGCCAAAACAGTCTGTGGTTTCGCATAGCAACGGGACAATTAGAGCATGGGCCTGTCATTCCGCTTTGAGAAGTGGGGGAAGAAATAAAACAGAATATCAAGAAAATAAAAAATTGAAATCGAGAGTTGTCATTAAGACAATTGTCAGGATAGAAGAGCTACTGAGAAACATTCATTTAATTGGATTTCCTTAAAAGGATGGTATTATGATCTGATCATCTCAACATTTCCTTCCCTTTAACGTCTTGCTATCTAGCAATATGGAATGTGTCGATAAAGGTGAAATTATATAAAGAAGAGATGCTTATAAGACAAGCTGATGGTTTCAGAGGCTGGCCTTTAAGCCCACCTCCTTTTCTTCCTTCCAGTGCCTCCTTTGCTGTTCTTCAGGAGCTGCTCACTTTTTGAGACGTGGTCCCCATTAGAGATTGGGCTCACTGGTTGGGCTAGAATGATGGCCAGTGAGCACCAGGGATGGGGTTACAAGCACACACCACCACACTCAGCTTTTTATGCTGGGGAACAAACTCAGAGCTTCATGATCACATGGGAAGCATTTGACAGACTGAGCTATGTCTCTGGTTTTCCATTTCTTTTGCTATTAGGTTTTTTTTCAGCCCATTAATTTGCTATCTAGAAATACTATGTTATGAATTCTTGCAAAAGCTGGTGGAGAATCACCAGTGTGGAACATGTTTATAAATTATACAGTTAGCAAGCATTTTTATGTTTTGATTTTATGTCTTATTAGTATTTCCATATACTGTTGGATAACCCAAACATTAACTTTTTCTTCAAAGAATTATAGTAAACTATTAACAATGAATAATCCTGGCAACACATACCTTTCCTTAGCTCTGTCTACTTACAAGTTCTGTATTGTGGGGTGTTGCTTGAATTGTGTGACCTCAGCTGAGGGGCAACATCACATAATTTGTGTCTGTCTTGAACCAAGCAGATATACTCACATTTCTCTCTCTATTTCATTTTTAATTTAGCAGATTATCTATTTACTCATTTTATTGCAACCATTTGTTTGATTTTTACATCCACTTAAATCTTTTTTGGCTAAAATTTAATCACATCACTTCTCTTTTCTCTTTCTTCTTTTTAACCCTTCCCAATATCCTCCTTATTCCCTCCAAAATTTATGGCTCCTTTTTCTTTGATTATTATTGTTACACACATACGTACATATATGTGTGTGTGCATGTGTGCGTGTGTGTGTGTGTGTGTAGACATATAAACATATAATTACAACCTGCTGAGTCTGTTTAGTCATGTGGGATTCCCCACTATAGATGTTTTATTACCATTGGTTAATCAAGAAGCTGCTTTAGCCAATGGCAGAGCAAAATATAGCTAGGCAGAAAAACTAAACTGAATACAGGGAGAAAGAAGGTGGAGTCAAGCAAACACCATAAGACATGAGGTAACAAACTACAAGCCTTGTGATAAAATATAAAATAATAGAAATGGGTTAATTTAAGATGTAANGAGGACCTTAGACTTCCCACAGGACAGGGAACCCTGACTGCTCTTTGGACTGGAAACAGAAGGGGAGGGGAGATGGGGGGAGGGAGAGGAAATTGGGAGGGGGGCAGGAGGTTGAAATTTTTAATAATAATAATAATAATAAAGAGCTCTGATATTTTGTTACTGAGTAATGGGAAATAGAAGAGGACAGTAAGCAAATTGGAAACGGAGCCACAATATGAAGTTTGTCA
Source organism: Bramus lutescens (assembly GCA_001685075.1). NCBI lineage: Eukaryota > Metazoa > Chordata > Mammalia > Rodentia > Cricetidae > Bramus > Bramus lutescens. The sequence continues at coordinate 148,018 of LOEQ01002583.1, forward strand.
TATCAAAGGAGTATATTAGAACAGAATGAGAATGTATGCCCATATGGATCATTTTGACTAAGATGGCATGACTACACTTGAAATCTTACCTGTCCAATAGATATGGGAGTGGGGAAATAATATTAATTTGAATTCACCTTATTCTTAAACTTCATCATGTATCCATACCCTCTAAATATTTCCATTGCAACAGTTAACTTGCTCAAAAATGTTATTTTACTCCAATATCTCAAGAATCGTCACAAAGTAGTTTTGAAGAAGGATTGAATGCATTATGTGTCTGAAAATTCTAAAGTGTTTTGTTTTGTACTATAAAAATAAGTTGTGCCCACACTTCAGATTGCACAATAGTTTTCGATTCTCCATCTGTATTAAATGTCAATTGCTATATACTTAATAAGATTGAATGTGATACTCTGAATTAGTCACTGCTGAATAGACTGACTAGGTCAGTATGCACTTATTTTCCATTGTTCGTGGAGACTATTTTCTCCACGTATAATTCCACAGTAATTTCAAAATGGGTATTTCATTCTCACAAGGCACTGGTAGCCCTAAGTCCCTCTTCTTGGGAGCTATCAAATATGCTTTTCTTTTATAAAAATACTCGCTGAACATTTTCTCTAACAAACACTAAATCCTAAAGAACTACCTGTCCTTTTCAACTACTGAAGTTGAAAGTGTGTGTTCTTTTCTAAAACTTTCTTTTGCCTTTCCTTAGAGTCAGTAATCTAGAGGAATTTGTACAGGGTAATAGACAAGTTTATTTAAGTATCAATGGAAATAATCCTTTAGTTATTCTGGGTAGAATGACAGTGAACTTTCACCTACCAGATAAAAGCTGAAAAGTGTCTGCTCACTGAGCATAAAATGTTAGTGCAAACGTAACTTGCAGTTTATTAAAAGAGCCATGGGACTGAGATACCCAGGTTTTAGGTGTTAGAATTTGATTACTGCTATGTCCTCCCAAGGGAAGCTCTGGCATATACTTGCTGAGCTTGACATTGATTGTAAGCATTTTGCAATGGTCGACCTTCTCCTGTGCCTCATAGTGACAAATACTTCTCTGCACCTCCTAAGGTCAAGGCAAGGAATCTCTAACAGTATGTGTGGCACTCTAAGGTGATTACTACTGTTGACAATTGCTCCCACCTACTTCTCTCCCTGCTCCATCTCTCTCTTCCTCTTCCTTCCGCTATCCACTATGGAGCTTTGGCCTTATACCAGGCACAGTTGTGGGTGCTTTATATGAATTACCCTACCTTTCAAGGCATCAATACAAATTGTATAGATGATGAAACTGAGGCTCAGACAAGCTATCTGTCATAACATTATGCTGCTGTCAAACTACAGTCTATTCAGCTCCTAAGCTACCATAGCATCCTGCAATCCAGAACCTACACAACCATTTCTAAGAGAAGCAAGTTGTAAAACTCAAGGCTTTGGAGCTGGGCAAGTTAGTCCTGTGTGGGAAGAGTGACTGGATGCCGTAGGGAAGGGAAGTGGAACATGCGTGGATGAAGGCAGTTGATCTACTGATTCCTGTTGTTATTGCACAGAAAAAGAACAATGAACAGCTAAAAGATTGCATATGTGTATGCATCCAATTACTCTGCATGCAAAAGGATAATAACTGCCTGCCCATTTCTTCCTTCATTATCATGATCAAGCTTCTTACAGGTTGCATTTCCTAACAGTTTGCTTTCTCCTTGACCTCTCTGAATCTATCCGTCATCCTCTTCTCTGCAGACTCCTTTCTCTCTCAAAGGCCATTAGTGTCTTTTTTGATGTATCTGTAACAGTGGATTCTGTCAAGTCTTCCACACAGTGAAGGTTTCTTTTTCCTTGACATTTTGAGTCTCTATCTCTGATGGCTTTTCTCTTCTCTCCTGATATCCCATATCCAGCCAGCTGCTGCTTACCAGGCATTTCCTATCTAACTTTCTAATCTAAGCACAGCAAACTACCAATGTCTAAAAAAGAACTCCTGTATTTCCTCATTCAGTTAAAAGCAATAGATGTGTTCATTCGGTCAAGGAAGAAATAAATCAGTGGATTATCCTAGTACTCTCTTATACACAGTCACTCATAGCATCACCAAGTTACATAACTCTACCTTATAGAAACATTTTAATTTTATCCCTTCCTCCCTAAGCTTACTGTCACTTACTCCAGAAGGCCCTTCACTTTTCTCTGTATCAAATGAGATCTGCAGATTCAAGGTTGTATGGCAACAGACTTTCCCAGTATCAGTAAAAACCTATGTAGTCTTTTTGTCTTCGGTTATGACCTGTAACACCTGCTCCATTTACCATCTCAGTTTTGATGATTTTTCTAAGCACAGATTTTTATCAAGCTAGTCATATGCTTAAAGTCATTCCATAGATCCTTATACTCCCTAGAATAAAGTCTGGAGTTTATCTGTCCATGGTATGCAAAGTCCATCATTTTCTGGGTGTAAGTTCTTTCTCCAGACTTGCCACTTGCAATGGTTCTCAAATCATAGATTTGGTGGAATCAAATTTCTTCTAGTCCCCTCAATATCTCTATGCTGATCACCTCTTTATATTCCTGCATGCAGCCCCTTAAATCATTTATCTCATTTTTGTTGGCAAAAGTTTATTCACTTTCAAGCTAACTCCACTTTCATTTCCATTCTGCATTCTTTTCTAAGTCCCCCAGGCACATCTAGATGTTTCTTACTCTGTGACAGCCAGCCTGTCATCTTGCATTTGTCTTCATTACAACAAGGATTCCTTCACATTTGATTTGCCACTTTGTCTGACAGCTTTTCAGCCAATCTGCAAGTTCCTTGGAGGCAGGAACCATTTTCTATTTATCGTTATACACCCAGAGCATAGAGTACCACTTTTCCCCTGCGAGCTGACATTTTCACCTTCATTAATATCTCTGTTGCCTACCACTTGCGGGTTATTTTTCCTCCTTCGGCATTTAGCTAAAATGCATTTTCTAATTTAAAAAAATTCCCCTGATTGGACTCACTTCACTGTAATTACTCATTCATTTTTATTATGTGCTCGGTGTGTGCGCTCAAATGGTTTAGATTCTAGTCTTAATTCTAGCTCAACCACCTTATGTATTTCAGCTGAAACCATGATTGCAGTGCTTTTAAAACTTAATTTCCTTTAAAATATCCATTTTCTTTCCACTCAAAGAAATGCTTAGACTCCTGTTAAACATACTCTTGCCCACCCTAAACCAAGCACCCAAGTAACAGAAACAGAGATGAAGAACACAAAGCCACCTAAACTTTCAAGACCAAAGAGAAGATATCCAAAAATAATTGGAGCTAAGAACTGGTAAGAGACATAAAGCTTAAATTTCTTGATGCAAGGGAGGCTCCCCTCCCGCTGTACCCAGAGGCTGTCTCTTCATCTCCTTTGTTTCTTCCTCGTAGACAGGGCAGTGCTGTCCAGCCCTATGAAAGGCTTGAGAAGAGCCAGATGGCGTCAACTTGCCCACAGAGCTTCTGAGGTGTAGCCCTTGTATTGTAGCAGTTTGGGAGAGGAGTAAAAGACAGTGGCACCCAAAATATTCAGGAAAGTGCTGTTTGTTTGTTTGTGTAATGTGCTCAGGGTCTGAAAGCTCTGAACAAAAGTAAACAAAGGGAGAGTGGACTCTGCTACTTTCATTTGTACTCCCTGCTCTGCACACTGCTCTTCTTTCCTTGCTAGAGCCTCTGCTTTCCCTAGCCAGTCAATAAGCTCCTGGAGATCATCAGCCGCATGTCACATGCTTCTTTTGTAATCTTTAAACCTTTCAGCACACCGAGTACATAGTGTATGCTCAAGAAACACTGTTGACGCACTGATTACTACGTAGTTAACTATTTTCCTTCCCTGGCAAATTTTCAGGAATGCCTATTATTCACAAAACTGTGGCGTCTTGGAAGTCGAAAGGAAGCAACCATCTGTTGGTATACATTTTCCTTAGCTATGCGTTATACAGAGATTTCCTTTGGAAAAATAAACAAAGGATGCTTGATGAGCCAGGACAAAGAACTAAATATAGAGTTGAAGGGGCCAGAGTATCAAGGTCAAAGCATGCCCTTCCTTAGCCAGATTAAAGGAGAGCTATGGGCCTTCGTTTACCTCTTTCCTGTGTTCTCCAGCCCCAAATGAAATGATTTTCAACCACCTATTTTTGGGATTCGAATAGCTGAGCCTCAAGTGTAAGATACATACAATTCATCTAATAAACCTGCGGTGATCTTAATGTCTGTCTGTGTAATAATAGGAAGAGGCCAGCTTTGTTTACTTTCTGAGGAGAATAGGGAACAGAGGACAACCACAATGGGGAGGCAGTGTTTGTGGACTCTTTATAAAAAGTCGGTCTGTGACAAAAACACTCCCAAACAATAAGGAAGGGGAACAGGTTTGGCAGCAATATAACCTATTCTTGTTCTTGCCAAAGCCTTGTACCTGGCATCCTCCACCACCGCCCAATGCGAAGTGCTTGAATTACACTGTGAATATAGTAGTCATTCTCTACAGACAAATCTAGATGAGATAAAATGGGGGGGGGNAACCAGACACCATTCAGTGTCTGGCTCTCATAATTAGCATTATCCTACTATTTATTTCATTGTATAAGGTACTTACAAGTGTTTTTGAGCTCTCAAGTCCCTTCTTTACTGCATTATTAATCCTGGGGCTTGTCCTGAAGCCTTTTGGAAATACAGGCTCTGTGTCGAATGAGTATAATAGGCAGTCTGCATGCACCCTATTATTAAAGGGGAAGGTAAGGGCCTCTCTCTAAGCTTTCAGAAAAACATGATGTCATAAAGAACAGCCATGGACTCCAGAAACCATCCTGGAGGGGCCCTGTCCAGGAGAGGATCTTAAAAAGTACAAATGCTTTGAGAATTTATACAATGGATTTTAATCACATTCACCCACAAACCCTTTCCCTGAACTCCTGCCAGACTCACTGCCACCTCGTTACCACCCTCCTAACTTCATTCAGGAGAGAATCCTGAACTGAACAGACTATCCATTATTAACTCCTAAACTACAGAATCATGTTGAACACTCTTATATTGTCTCACTGTTCTTTGTTGGTTCCCAGTTAGTGTTTTTATTCCATTATCTATAGCCCCTGTACAGATGTAACCACACCAGAGGGGATTTTTACAGTGTGTGAGCCATTCTGTGTGTAGATAGGATGCCTAAGCTATTTTCCTGTACCTAGCATGACGCCATACATTAAAACCTAGTAGCAAAAGCTGCTCTTTTGTGTAGCCAGAACAGACAGTGGCTCACATAATGAGATTTAACAAGCATCCCTAAGGGTGTTATTTAAATAGCTGCTTTGCTGGATCACCATGGGATTTCCACTTACTTTACTTTAGCATGGTAGTGCTAGCACTTCTTCCTCAAGGCACAGGTTAACTTCCAAGTGCTAACTTCAGAAAGCTACTTTGGAACTTTGTATCATAGCCCATTTCTTGGGCTGTGATATTGCTCCCTGGTATAAAACACTTGCCTAGCATTTGCCCCAGCACCCAAAGAAAGAAAACTCACCTGTTATCCAAAGGCCAGAGTGCATCTTCCCCTACTAACACAATGGTGGATTATTTTATGAGGCCTGCTGCTACCACTTCAAAAGAACAGAGCAAATAATAAAAAGAACTGGTTTCCAGAATGGCCTGTGAAAGGTTGGAAGAGTGCTATGCTTAGGCGAGGCTGGCCAGGATGATAAATTTCCCAGGGATCAGGAAAAGAGATTCTAACATGAAAGAGCAATGGGATAAACTACAACTTTGCCTTTTTCCTTATTACTTTCTCTGTACTTAACAGTCTTTTGATTAGAATGAATGCAAGGACAGTTTTATTTTTTAATCATTTTATTCACTATTATCTGTTACTCCCCTGTTAATCATGCAAATTCTAAACTGAGGGATCCCTCATCCAATTTTCTGCTTACAATCCTCTCTTGTCCCCTTGACACTGTAGATTTCTTACACTCTAATCTGACAGCATAATCAGAAGCATTGATAAAAATGGAACACAGAGGGATTCCGATTGGTTGAAAACTACTCAGAAATAATAACTTTCTACTTCGTCTTTTTCCTTCTTGGAAAGGGTGAGACAGTGGAGAAAAAGAACAAAATAAAAAAAGAAAGTAACCATTGACAGAGCCATGACTTGTGAAATCTGGAAAAGAAGCCAAAAGCGTGCTGTCAGTTCAACTTGACATTTTATAGGTAAGGACACTGTTAGGGGTCCTAACCTACTTACCCTCATGCAAGCACTTAGTTCATAGAAGAGACAAGTCAAGAATTCAGCTTTCCAACACTCCAATGCTCCTTCTCTTTTTCTTTATGCTTCTCCCTATACCCACAACATCCCATTCTATAGTTTCACATGTGAGTTTAACCAGTACCCCATGGACTCTACATAGATTAGTGCCCAGCAGGGATTATATTACTAGCATATGTTCATCATTTAAGTATGTTCACTATACTAGAAGAAGCCAAAAACTTTAAGAATACCAATCAGTTGGGGGATGTAGGATTACTTATTGCCTTAGGAGATATTCTTTGGTTTTAAACAGGAACCACGGACTGGGATCATGATAAAATTATTTTATCATTTAAAACAAAACAAACTTGATCTCTGATACTTATCTGTCATACAAGTAAGATTAAGAGTGGATTATAAGACCCTATATAGAATCAAGAAAAAAATTACCCAATCACTGCCCATGACAAATCCCATATTTTATTGGTCTGTATTTAGATTTTAAGTATTATTATCAGTTATTCTATAAACCCACAGAAAGCAAAATGATAGATGTGGAGCTTTGTATATGCTTTTAAGAGAAAGAAGAAAGAATAACACCTTTCTTTTATTCTACCGTGCCGTGCCAAGGAACACTGAACTCCCCTTCTAAGCGCTTTTAATATTCAATGCTGATAATAATTTTAAACCTCATACTTATACAGCAGTTCATAATTCACAGACAATTTAATCATAGACATTATTTGTTGACTACAAAAAGACTAGGTAGAGGGAATGAAAAATAAGTGAAAAGATAATGAGTGAGGATATAGCTAATCCTAGGGCTGTGGGATGAAGGGAAAATAAGCAGTGATGATCAGAACGTCGCACTGAATGAACATAGAGCCCTATCCTAAGGATTCATGATTCCCAAATTGACCAGTAATGATTGACTTTTTAAGTGATAACATCCATTTTGATGAGGAATCGCTTCCTGTATGATTCTCGTACCATCAACTGTGTGGAAAGAAGGGAGTTACTCTTCATCTGTTGCTGCCCACAAACCATCACCATCACCTAGTTTTAAAAATCATCCATATCTGTGACCTTTCTTTAAATAAAATTCCTAAAGGCATGAGATCATCTACACTACCAGTCAGTCCTTTGCCCCAAATGACTGAGCTACAGGCTGGCAAAATTGAAGTCCTCCAAAGACGATCCAATTCAGATCCAATGAAAGAATTACAAATATTACTGTTACATACCTCAACCTGCTGGCAGATCTGTATTAGTTTGGCCATTTGATTTTCTAGTTCACTGTTGCGCTTAACCAGGTTGGTGAGGTTCATCTCCAGAGTTTGCTGCCATCACAGAGGGTATGAAGCCGGTGGGAAACAGGAGAAAGGGGAAAAAAGAACAATGTACTTGAGAACCAATGTAATATGAAAATCAGTAAGTCAAAAGACAGAGTTCCCTGCCTCTTTGGGAGGGGGGTCACAAAGGTGAGACAGAGCCTCACTCTATAAACCATGTTTGCTTCATACTTACAATGACTCTCTTGCATCAGCCCATAGAGTCCTAGGACTATAGGCGTGCACTTCTCCATGGATATAGAACCGGAGGCCTCACACATGCTAAGAAAGTGCTGTACTACTGAGCAAAACACCACCAGCTCAGTAGATTCATATCTTACAGATTTACCAAGTCTGCTACAGACTAAGAATTGTAAATGTTCCCTGATTGGGGAGGAGGTAGAATTCATGACTTTGTAGGCTACTGTAGGAATTTACTGACATTAATGCAACCTATAGTTTCTATAATTTTATATTTTCTTTAACTTTTCAAACCATTTCATAGCCATTTCCTTTTGCTCTCTAATCAGGTCCAGTTAACATAAGAAAATAAGGTGGTGATACCACCATTTTATTCATAGACTAAGAAAACTATAATTTGTATGTGTGTGTGTGCATGAGACGTGCGTGCTTGTGTGAGTGCACATGTGTGTGAGGGCACATGGTACGGGTCTAATCAGCCCATGCCTAACATAACTGTGGTTTCGGGCAGTTGGTATTTTTAAATTTTCGGTATGGTATCACTCAGCAAAGCCGTCAAGGCATGAAATTGACCATATAGTCTAGCTGGACTTATTAATTCTCGTATCATTTACCCACATGTCACCACCATAGCATATTAACAAGTGAGGCCTTTNAAGGCATGAAATTGACCATATAGTCTAGCTGGACTTATTAATTCTCGTATCATTTACCCACATGTCACCACCATAGCATATTAACAAGTGAGGCCTTTGTTGCTCTACCTGGGGGATGGAACAGGACATTAGCATAAGCAGTACTAATTATACAAATCTTATTCCCCTATACATAACCACTGTGGACATACTTTTCATGCTTGTTGGACATGAATATAATACTAAGGTTTCTTAGTCAAACCCCCCCTTCCCCCCAACCTAAACTGCTACCCTTGTCAAACCCCAAAAGCAAGGGACTCTAAATTCAGGTCTCATCATTTGAGAGGTTCCACAAATATGAACTTCCAGTTCATTCTCTTTGCTTCTTTTCAACAGATGAAGGAATCATATCTCAGCTTCCTACTCCTGTCGTCATGCCCACTGCTTGCTTCCATGCTTCCCCACCATAATGGACAGTTACCCCTCTGGAACTGTAAACCAAAAGAAATTTTGTCTTCTGTAAGTTTGCTTTGGTCTTGGTGCTTTATCATATTGACAGAAAAGCCACAGTACACAGATCTTTCTTGGTTTCCTTAGCTTTAGTTCTATGGAACACACCCATGCTACCTCTGCTTTCTTTATTTCTTGAGGGGTCTTCTCTCAGCTCTGTTTTCTTCTGCTACCATCTAAATCTATGTTCTTAATAGGAAGAAGTGGGGAAAAGGACAAGGGAAGGGCAGCAATCACTGAATTAGACATCATCACTAAATAAAATAGGTGTCAAAGGGAAAAAGAAGAAATGACAGTTCAGAGATTTACCACAACAAAGACATATTGAGCATCTACTGTGGTCAGGGTGCAGTGATGAATCTTGAAGGATAAGCAGGATTTTAACAGACAGAGATGGTGGAGGACAGGGTGTTTCAGGCATCAGGAATAAGATGAGCAAAAATAAAAATAAAGCATACATCTGTAGCCAAAGCTACTCAGATAGCCGAGGCAGCCGAAGAGTTGAGTCTAGGAGTTTGAACTGTTGTTCAGTTACTATGTACTGAACAACATACTAAGACTCTTTTTCTCAAGAAAAAATAATACTGTTCATATATTCAGGGACCAATAAACAGTTTAGTTTGACTAGAACACAGGATGAAAATGGACATCAAAGCCCTGTTTTGCTGGGTGTGGCTGTACACACCGTTAGTCCAAGCACTTGGAAAACAAAGACATGCAGATCTCTGTGTGTTCCAGGCTAGCCAGGGCTATAGAGCAAGTTCCAGGACAACTAATGCTACATAATGAGGACCCATCTGGGGGAGTGGGATAAAGTCCTGCTTTGAGGGTCTTGAATGTACAAGTGAGTTTTTACCTATTTGTTTTAGTACTGGGGTTTACACAGAGCTGTTGAATAAGGAAATGACATAATCGTGGCTACATTTAGGATATTAACCTAGCAGCAATATGGGAAACAGAGCAAAACAGGAAAGCCTGGGAGGCAGGGACAGTGGTTATGAAGATATCACAATATTCAAGGCAGTTGCAAATGCAGGTCTGGGCCAAGCTCAGAGGATAATCAGGAGAAACATGTTTCAGGAAAAGATTCATCACTGTCAAACGTGCAAACACCGAGAAATGTGAGAATTTATTTTTAAAGGTGGGGGTGGGCTAGATTGGGGAATCAGAAGTCACATGTAACCTTTGTAAAAGGAGTTTCAGTAGGGCTTTGGAAGTAGATGCTAAAGCATTCAGGGTTAGAGCACATCAGCAGGCTGCAAGCCTAGACTCCTCACCCGAAGTTCAGCCATAGAGGGAATAGAATAGATTTCAGTTTGATCAAAGGGCCTAGTGTAAACCAGAAAGGGGAAATTACTAATGGAGTCGATCAGTCAAACATTTCCTCTCAAAGAGTAGTTCACAGTCCCAGATCAATGGAAATCCCACGTATCAAAAATCATTATATTGACCTATTTGATAAATAGCCCATTTGATTAATAAACCCAGAGAAGAAAAAAAATGATTTAAAATTCTTTGTTTCCCAACGCAGTGTGTTTCCATTCAAAAATGTGATTCCACTGGGAGAATTTTTTTTAACAAGTACATGAGACCTGTTGTAACACTGGCCTTGAAATTGATATATCATAAATAATTCATACCACAGAGCAGGATGACGATCCCTGCTGTGCATTCCTCATTTATGGCCCTGGACTGAGAGTCATGGCTTGTATAAAGCTACGGAAAACAAAAATTAGGGCTGAACACATAATTTAGGGTCTGGTTAGACTACAGGCCTTGGGTTACCATCACAAAATTATGGCAAATGGTTGGTTTGCTCTGGCCCCCTAGCAATTTGCAGAATGCCAGTCTGTTCTAGCAGCACAGTTCCAGAGCTGACAAGATGACTCTAATTTCAACCTTGCTTCACTAATATGAAAAATGCTTTGAAAAATAAATCTTTGACTAATGAAAACACCATCTGTTGATGGCTTCTTGCCATTGTTTTCTTATATTATGAGACGTAATTTGGGGGAAAACACTGAACATTCACTTCCTATTCATTTGTAAGGAATTAAAGACTCCTTTCAAATTGGAATTGATCCTCAATAATGGACATATGCGAAAGGAAGCAGCGAACTGAAGCAATTATGCAGCCCCTCTCCTCACCCTTTCCCAAATGCCCAGCGCTTACAAATCATTTAGAACTAACATTTCTGGGCCACTCTAGGTCTGAATGACTTGGTGTGATTTGGCCATGTCTATATTGGTCTTGTCTATGCCATGTCTGAGTAAACAAAGTTGATTTGCGCGTGTGCGTGTTTGTGTGTGCACATACACAAACTCTTTTCATGTCAAAATAAACATGTCTCTTTGTTATTGTAATTTGGTTTTGAAGAATCGCTTTGTTTTGCTCCTTTCTATGTATTCCGTTTAATGACTGGGCTAGGTTCCGTCTGTNGCAGGGGAGATTGGAATGGAGATATCTGCTGGGAGGAAACAGACAGGAGGTTGGCAGAGAGAGCAGGATGAAGTTCCCATTTCCTGCTGCAGGAGGTTACCTCTGAGTCTCTCTGCACTTCCCTTTTGTGAGGGTGGGAAGCTATTTTAGCTTAGGAAACTCTGAGACCCTCTTCACCTTCTAATGATGACATTCTAGCTCACACAAAATTGCATGTGTCTAAACAGCACAAGAAGAAGGGATGATTTGGCTGGCTTCCATAATTGAGATTGTAAGAGGCCTGTGTTAGCTAAATCGGCAGCCTACACTGATTCCATTTTCACTTGAATTCCATTTCGTTTGTGTTGTATAGGCTTGGCCTCTTTGTGCTCTTAGTTCCCTTTCCTAAAGAACATGATTTTCTATCCAGGACGCCAGGCACAGGCCACTCTTCTTTCAGATGGCATCCCATTTTTCAAAATACCCTCTCTGACTCACCTAAATAATCACTGCTTTTTTTTTTAATTCTCACTTCCTTAGACACAGGTTACTTAAGGTAAGATTCTTCCTTCTTATTGACTCCCTCAATAAATTCAGTCATACATTAAACAAGAAACAGCTCTTCATTAGAGAGCCGTCCTCCAGCTGCCCAGCTCTGGTCCATGGAGGGACATGTACTCACACACACATGAGCACTTACACACACTGACTTGATACAGTTTTAAGACCTGGAAAGGGGTCCAGATTTTCTGTTCATTCTATTAAGACATCTAGTATTGCCATCAAAGTCCTGTATCCTATGTAGCTTTCCAAAAGATACAGGGAGAATATTGTCTAATGCTAGGTAACATTAGAATTTGGGGGCTTTGATATGGGAATTGAAGCTTGGGGCAGGGGAGTGGGAGTGAGAAGGAAACCCATCAACCCTAAAGTTAAGATTTCAAAGATAAAAGTAACTTCCGTGGATCCCCATGCCATGTAATTCAGTTGTGGAAAGCAAGAGAAGAGTGGGAACAGAGAATATCAGGGCAGGGAGTAGGAAATGGGGTTGATAAGGAACAAGGGCCAAACAAAAATCATCATCATCCAAGGTCTAGGAATAAAGCTCAGTGGTACAGCACTTGCTTCAAACCTCAGTGTAGCAGGGGAAAGTCAATTTACAAAATAATCATCACAACTCTCAAGAGGCTGAGGCAGGAAGATCACCATGAGGTCCAGCCAGCAGAGTGAGAACTGGGCTCCACAAGCAAAACAAGTATCTGTGCTATGATGCCCATTCTCAGCATCCTTTTTCTTTTTAATTTTCTTTTCTTTCTTTCTTTTTTGCATCCTATCCATACATGGATATTACCTGCTCGCTCAAAAAACCAGAAGCCAGAATGTTAATATGGTTTTCAGGGCATGTTCTACCTTCTTCTTTGTTCCTCCATGTGTTTATCTTTGAAATACTTACTCTGCTTTGGCTTTAGTCTGTCACTTTCTATATCAATTACATATGGCCTTTCAACAACAGAACACACCATCTGGTCGACAAACTGAAGCCCACACCCTTATGCTAGAGTTTCTTCTTTCCCCCACCATTTATTTGCTGCTGTATAGACATAAGCTATGTCCTACAATGAGATGCAGATGATGTACTAGATGTGTGGTACTCGACTTAAAGTTTGTTAGAAAATGGCCAGGCTCTCAAGCCAGGTGAAATGCAT
>LOEQ01002583.1:173840-185734 GCA_001685075.1 Bramus lutescens
GAGACTTTTGGCCTGATAGGCTCCCCAGGGCTGCTTAACCAATAGGAGTTACCGGGAAATTAATCAGGAAGCCTTTCTACACCCTACTCTCCTTCAAACCATGTTTTAGACACTTGCCCGAGAGTTTTTCCCTTTCACTAATAAATAGAAGCAAGTGGCCACCTCTGTGTCTTGGTTTCCTGATTAACATTACCATCTCAGCTCACACAACTGGCATGGATCGCTCTCTTCTAAATTCTCTACTGACATCTCTTCACTGAGACTGTGATAGGTTGGAGGCCCTACAAATTTCTCAATCCCTATTCTCCAATATTGTTCTCTATTTCATGTCAAGGCAAGATATAAGGGCTGCTCCTAGCTTACATCCAGTGGAAGGAAAACAAGGCTATATTTCAAACTAGCTCTCACCTTCCTGAAATGATTTTATTCTAAGCATATGCATGAAAAAAAGCAGATGCTCTGGGGGAAATGCAGTTTTCAGTGAAGGATAATACGTTTTTCTTCCGTGTGAACTTGAATTACTTCATATTATCACACATGGAAATTTGTTTCATCCTATTTCTAGTAAACTGAGTCATTAGAGACAAAAGATGATAGTTTTCCCTTTCCCTTTCTCAAACCCTCACCTTCAAAAACTCTTACATTTCCTCAAGTTGAGTAGTGAAGAATTAGTACCCAACTGCTAATGATGATGGCTTCAGTTTGGGTTTGATGTTCAACACTTTCTCAACTAGTACCTGCCTGTTGCAAAGCTCATCCCCAATGCATGTTTTTATGCTTACTAACACATGATTAGATGCAAATCAAGACCTAGATGGAAATTGGCAAATTGAACAGCCAGAAATCTTCAGATGTGGTAGCCTTCATTTTAGTGTGGCCCAGAGAGTACAAGAAATCTCCCAGCTGACAGAACTAACCAGCTTGTCACTTTGTGCATTTGCCCACAGGCATTTCAGAGTTGGACAAATAGGGATTGCTATGCGTCCTCAGCATTCTGTTAGCCCTCACTAAGGACAAATATAAACATGTTTCACTGACTGAAACTGTGGAATCTATTAATAAGAGAGAGAAGGACATCTTTTGATTTTGAGTAGTCTTACCCATCTCCCTAGCATTTGACATCTTCATCAGGACCCCTAAATTTGATTCTTGCACTGGTGTTTGTTCAAATATTGTCATTGATTAGTGTTATACAAGTAGTCTTCTGACAAGAATCACAAGTTCCGGGTACAATTATATCTAGCACTTAAGTGCAATAAATGTATACACAAAAGATGTTTCTAAATCAATCCTGTTCAATGTACCGGACTAACCAGCTATTTAATGGAACGTCCTACAGTAAACTGTGCTGTAAATGGAAAGGGTTTTCTTTATAAGGCAGACACTACCAGTTAGTTTAGTAGGTTCAAAGGTTTGTTTAGTTACATTTTTAAAAGGGGACATATGATATTTTCATTTTACAATTTTCATGTTCTTATAAATATAGTCACACATGTTTGTACAGAAATGTTACAAATGGATGCTTTTAGAGAATAAAGATCACAATTTCCACACAAAAGTAAGATTATTTCCTTATATAATTTCACCTGATGCCCCTCAGATGCTCAAATTGAACATGGCCACAAATGGACTTAGACTCTCTGACCATTCGTAAAAAAAAAAAACCCAAACCAACATACAAAACAAAAAAACCCACACACAATCATTTCCTCTTTCAGATTTCCCTAAATGATGAATGGTACCAGAACGTGTTTATTATTTCTCTAGAACATTTTCCTTAACATACCTATATTTCCAACTAACTCCTTCCTCTCCTGGAGAGCATCGACAATTTTTTAGTTTTATTCCTAGCATGGTGACTGGCACAAAATAGGTATTCAATAATGGCCAATAAAGTATTACTCAAACCAAAAGTAAGAAGGTATATAATATTTATTGATTATTTCACTGAGTTCTGAGCACTGTGTTAAGTACTTTGTGTACATTATTCTTTCAGGACTGTGGGTATAGTATTATTACTAGCCCCATCACACACTTAGGAAAACGAGGCTCATAGTCACTAGTAAGTGACTTGAAACACAAAGTAAAAGCAGAACCCAGTCTCATGGCAAGGTCTGTGGTTTTTCCCCCCACACCTTTACTCTAATCATCTCACCTCCTTCGCTGACGTTATCTTAACTATTTAAGAGGCTTTCTAAACGGCCTGCTTCCCCTTCTATTTTTGTCTCTCTGTGTCCATCTTAACCTGCCTGCCTCTCTGCCTCCTTCCTCTAGGACTATCTCCATCTGACACTACACTTCTATTCCAGCCCCTTCCCAGGCTTCAGGCAGTCCACAATAACGGTGTTGAAAACTTCCTTGCTTGGTCAGAAGCAATACTGAAAGTCACTTCTACATGTTGACACCTATATAAAATCAGTTAAAGTGTCACAGTTCCTTGCCTTAAGAGGGTGCTGTGTAAACACTTCTGTATGGAGAAATGCCTCTTCAATCTCATATGAAACCCTAAAATGTGTTCCAAAATCAATACAACTCTTGAACCTCACTATGAAATAAAGCTTGGGGAAGCACATTCTGGAGCACAATTGCCTTATATAAGGTCAAATTAGGAGTTTTAACTAGGGGATACTGGGCCTCCTATAAAATGTCTGCAGAGCATGTGACTGTCGTATGCATTTATTACCTGAAGAGGATTATTCATACCTTTCAATGGACTCTCAGAGGTGTCCTTAACAGTAAAGTCTGACATTGAAAACAAACAAATAAAACAGAAAGGATAGACAAAGTACAGAAAATTGCTTAAGTAAGCTATACCTTAAATACCTTGTATTATTTTTACAGAACGGCAACCAGTTAAGATAGTTACAGAAGACCACTGACGTTAGACTGAAGCTGATCTCTAACACATGATCTTCCTGCTTCTGCCTCCCAAGTGATGGGATGGTGGGCATGCACTACCATGCCCGGGACTCCATTCTCCTTTATTTTATTAAGACACAATAACCCCCTTAGCCAATTTGAGGGATTGAATAATTTTTGCAAGTTCCTCAAAAATCTCTTTGTTCATTTCTCATTTATTAAGGCTTCTGATTATTACTCCTGTTTCAGTATTTCTGCAACTATCCTCCATTTTCCCCATCCCCATTACTATCTAAGCATTATAATACCTATTACCCTTTTCACAGTTATCTTAAAAAATAAGTACTATCATTACAAAAAAGCAATTTGCCCAAGGTCATACTTGCTTGCAAATCACACAGCAAATGTTCAAACTTAGGAAAATAAAAACCTCTAGAAATAAGCCGGTATATTTACAGCCAATCAACAAAGGTTCCAGGATAATTCAGCAAAGAATGAAAAATCCCCAAAAATAGGATAACTTCATCTCCACATGCACAAGAAATGAAGTTAGAAACCTACTTTACAACATACGACAATAATTCAAACTAGGCACGGTGGTTTGTGCCTGTAATCCCAGCCCTTGAGAGGTGGGAGGAGAGGATCATAGTGAGTTCAAGGCCACTCAGGACTACATAGTTGAGATCTTGGGCAAAAAAAAACCCCACAAAAACACAAAACCCTCAGTCTACAAGATGAATAAATTAAGATGTATCTATCATCTAAGTATAAGAATCAAAAGAGTAAATAAATGTCTTTGAAGAAAAGATTGCTGATGATTGATTGAGATGACTTAGATTAAACAAACAACATGATTTTTTAGATCACAGAAAAAGCACCAGCAACCAGTACAGATAAAAGCTACTTCATCCAAATTTAAAACTTTAGGGCTATAAACACCACCAGCAGCAGAATGAAAAGGCAAAGGATCTTCCAAAGAAGATAAACAAATAGGCAGAAAACACATGAAAAGATACCCAACATCATTAGCCATTAGGGAAATGCAAAACAAACACACTAGAATAGCTGTAATAATACAAAGCAAACAAACAAAAAGGGAAAGCAGCGAGTGTCTACCAGGATGTGAAGAAATTGAAACCCTCTTATATATTGTTGGCACAAATGTAAAATGGTGCAGCTGCTTTGGGAAATAGTTTGGCATTTCCTCTGGAGTTAAATGTAAATCTGATCAAGCAATTCCACTACTAGGTATGTACTGAATAAAATAAAAAACGTATTCATTCAAAAACTCATACAAACCAAAGTTCACAACAGCAATATTCAGAGTCACCATGAACGATCAAAACATGGTTTATTCATAATACAGAATTTTATTTGGCTACAAAAACAAATGGAGTATTGATAGATGCTGCAATATGGATACTACTTTAAAATATACTTCCAAATAAAAGAAGCCAGTACAGAAATGTAGTATATTGTGTGATTCCCTTTATATGAAATACCTAGAATAGAGAAACGCATAGCAATAGAAAGCATAATAGCAATCAAGGCCTAGAGGAGGGAAGGAGTGGGTGCGACTATGAATACATATGGACTTTCTGAGATTTTCACGATGTTCTGGAGCTAGATAATGGGATGGCTACACAAGTTTGGTTGTTTTTTTTAATTTTGCTATCTTTGAAACCATTAGGCTGTATACTTTAAAATGGTGATGATTATGATATGTGAACCATATCTCAGTTTTTAAAAAAATAGTAAAACTCAGCAAAGTATATAGCTACCTACTGTTAAGTATTAAAATGTCACAAATTGTGTGCTTATGTAGTACCCATAACTCTACTGGGTGGGTTGCTTCTAATTTTTTTAGATAGGGCTCATGTATCTCAGGAGGCTTTGAACTCACTATATAGCTAATGGTAACCTTGAGCTCCTGATTCTCCTGTTTTGCCTGCTTAGTGGTGGAACTACAGGCCCGCACTACCACCCCCAGCTTGAATTGCTAACTTCTTTAAGTTGTTTTCCTAGGTTAATGAGTCCTGTCTAGATCTGGGAATACTCTGAGACATCTACAATCTCCAATAGGTGTCAGAAAATTCTTGAGCCTTAGTTCTTATTCACTTAAAAATATTGAAATGGCCACTAAAAGTACTTAATTCCTACCTACATCAGAAGATACTTTTAGTGGAGGAAGATCTACAACAAAAACAAAACAATGAGAATGGGTTGCAATTTCAGGAAGTTTTTGAATCACTAATTTGTTTGGAATTAGAGGGTGCTAAAGACAACAAAATGTGAATCTGATAGAGTAGGACCCAACGATGGGTAATCATAAAGCTTTCCCCAGAAAAACACAATTGCTGGTCATAAAATGTATTCATGAAATACATGAAATGGTAGAATCAATTGACATGTTAAGAAATAAATATCCTGTGCTTACAACCTAGAGTTCCCTTCGGAATGATTTAGTTACCGGGATATAAACAAATGTACATGGTTTTGGTCTCTCAGCTAGAAAATTGTTCCTGCATAGTTTACCTTCACTTTCTATCCTCTTCAGTTTGAGATTTGTTAATAAATAGGAAGAAAGGGGAAGGATGGGTTACCAACAAAAGTAAACTTAGTGGTAAGGTATGACAAAGCTCTGTGCCTGAAGAGAAACATAAAAAGGGCTTGCCTCTCTCCCTCCCTCCCCTCTCTCTTTCTGTTGAGATAGGGTCTCAATGTTTTGAGCCTAAATTAAGCTCAAAGCAATCCTCTTGCCTCAGCCTTCCAAGTGCTAAAATTAAACTCATGCACCATAACTCCTACCTAAAAGGGAAGAGAAACATGCTTCAATGAAAGTGATTAAGAATTCAAAACATAACACATTTTACACTTACAAGATGAAAATTTTATTCAAGTATTGCCCTCCAAATCTAGCATTAGCTAGCTCTGATCAAGGGATATGATCAAGCAGCTATGATCTGCACTTGACAGAATTCTATTATTTCCAATGCTGTTTGAACATACCTAAATACCTACTTATCCTAACAACTAATATCCTAGGTCGTTGTCATCTTTTAGATCTTTGGGGTAAGGCCTTGGGCTCTCACTCTCTTCTGGGGAACTAGAGGCTACCTTTCTTCCTAGAAAAGCCATAAATGTGAAACTAAGCCTCACCTCTGGGCTGTAGATTGGAAAAAAAAAGTAGCTAGAGATTTAGTTTTCAAAAGTAGTAATACAAAAACTATCCTTTAGGATATTAGCTTTAACCTTTCAGGATATTAGCATTAACTACCCATGAGATGTTCCTGAAAATACCTTGGAGGACAAACAAATAAGTCCAGGCTTAGTCTGTTTCTTTTAAGGACAAACTGTTGTTCAGGTTGAACTAGAATCACCAGATGATCCATTAGATGCTTTCTAGATCACATTTATTATAGAGCTAGATCCAATTATTATAGAATTCTTTCTATTTATCATCATGCAAAAAGATGTCTGGGTGCTATAAACTAGCTCCTAAAACCATGAATTTTATTTACAAGAGTAACTAAACAGGCTAAGAAGGAACTAAAGACAGACAAGGTGTATGACTGTCCCTTGGCTAAGCGAATGTGAAGTATAGTAGATGTATTTACCCTGTGCTGTACCTCAAGGAAGATATAATGAATGTTTCAGTGAACAACTAAAGGTGGGGGGAATCCCTTGTAAATACCAACTAATGAAAACATCTTCTGGAACTGAAAAAGAGAACAACCAAATACATGAACTTTATGATTAGCGAATGACTCATTCAAGATCAGAAAAGATAATTTGGCCCCCAGGGGTGTTGGTACAAGGCTGTAATTCCAGCACTTGGGAAGCTGAAGCAAGAGGATCACAAGTTAGCTCAAGGACAACCTAATCTATATAATGATTTAAAAGCCAGTCTGGGTTACAAAGCAACTGACAAAAAATTCTAACATAAAAATAGTCAGCATATAGAATTCTCTATATTCTATATGACGAGGACTCAAATAGAAGACAAAATGGATATTAGGTAGGTTGTTAATGACCATAATTAATTATAAGAATAATCTTATATTTATATAGTAGCTTTATAGCTTTAAAAACCATTATTTCATTCTTATAATAGAGTCTTCTTAAGGGCTTATATCTAAACAGTACTAGCTTAGTGGTGCTATATAAAACATTCAAATTCTTTAGACCATAGCTTCTTTACCACTTTAATTAGGAGCATCTGCCATATGCATAGCATAGGCTCTTGTGATGATCCAATGAGGATAAAATAAATTAACCTGTTTTTAAATTACATTTATTCGCATTACACATTCACATGTGATACACCCAGAACACTGCTTTACAAGGTAATAACCTTTGGAAAGTCATCCCAAACATATAATTGACATGATAGAGGACAATTACACTTTTCATAAAATCCCAGGAAAATCATGGGTTTAACTGTAGTGTTTGTGATGCTCATATGTCTTCACATTTAGGGTAGGGTCCTCCTGAGGGAAAAATTATCTCTACTGTTTTCTTTTAGGCTTCCTTCACACACTGAGAGAACTCAGAACTGGAGGTTAATTATTGACTGGTACAGAGACCTGATCCGGTTTCTGCCTAATATGTATCAGAGCATAATTAGCATTTTATTGCACATGAATTTAATGCTATTGCCTTCCAATAATTAGCTCCTAAACCTAACACTTTGTATATTTTGTCTAATGTAGTCATCATTAAAACGAATAGCAAACTAGCAAAACCAAAAGTCCTAAGTCTGCTGCAAGTACAAAAGATTAATCCAAGTATGATCAAAATATATTGTATAAATATGAAAATGTCAAAGAATAAAAATATCATTTTAAAAATGATTAAGTGAAGTAACCAAAAATGGATTTGCTGAGGTAACTTATGTTTAACAAGAATTATAAGTATGATTCATAACACCATTATCTTAATACAGATTACACTGGCAAAGTTATAAGGTTGGGGAACAAATGAATAACAAACATCTTTACCTAGGCTACTAGTATAGATTTTTATCCATTTTAAGGCTGAGTTTCCAATCCTCTCTTTTTCAATGATATATTTTAAATACTCAGTAATTTTTAAAGTATTTAGTGGTCTACCATGATGGACAGTTATTTCTACAGAATAAAACTTGTAATGTATGTATGTAGGGCATTCTATTGAATGTTAGGCTTCGATGACTACAAGTTCTGATAAGTAAAACAAGGGACAGAAAACAGAGGCCTATTTTAAATCAAGCTTCTACTCTCCGGAGTACCACATGGATCCTAGCAACACTGAACAAAAGGCTATAGTCAAAGTGATAGAGGATTCTGGACTAGAAACCCTTTTTCTATCTCTGGACTGTACATATATATATATATTACACACACATATATATATATACTACACATTTTGCTCTCCTAAATTAACATTGTCTTCCATGCGTACATATTATGTTCTTATTAGAGCAAATTGCAAATATTGGGATTTTAGATTTCAGGAAGAGTTTTCATTGTATAATGTGTTTGTTATCGGATCATCTTGTCTCTGAAAGAGGATGATCCAGAGTCAGAGGATACTATTCTTCATCAACCAGAGAACTCTGACCTGCAAAAAGAGGTTGCGACAAAGCCCAAGGTCAGGCACTCAGAGTGCTGTGGAGGGACAAGAACCTACACTTTTCTAAGCCATTTATGCTTAACCAACATCGTAGTCTATATTCTATTTGGGCAAACCTCACATGGAGCAAGTGATGGTGGGATGTTGCCATTTTTTTTTTCAGAATCCCTCGGCCATGTTTACTTGTTGCCCTCTAGTAGCCTCATCACTTTATAGGCTTTCTAGGGGGAAATACAGAACCTGAAAGTTTGACTGCCAAAAATGTTACGTGATTACGGTCATGAAGATTAAAAAGATGAAAAAAGCAGCAGACAGAAAAAGCCACAGAACACGAACCTCTTCAGCCCACAGAAAGCTTTCGGTAGAGTTTTAGTATGTGAAAATGGATAGAGACACATACACTAACCCTTGAAGGAGAGGAGAGCGGGTAAAGGGACTAGCAGTCTACACAGGGTAGTAATAAAGGAGGATTTTCTTCTCCCGCCTCCACTCATCTGAACTTCTCACTTGATTGACACTGTGACTCAACACACAGAGAAGCGCTTTTCTAGCCTCCTCTGTGTACTACTCAGTGATGAACACAGTATTTATTAAGGATCCAGAAATAGAGATACTTTAGCACAATACGGACTTTGTCCCAAAATTTCAAAAAGTGACCAAATTTAGGGCCAGTGAGATGGGCAGCAAGTAAGATTGCTGGCCACCGAGACCGACGACCTGAGTTTGATCTGCAGAACCCATGTGGTGGAAAGAAGGAGCTTATTTCCACAAGTTTTCCTCTAACATCCACATGGATGCTATGGCACACATGCATGTCATATGCACACACATGCGCACAAATAAATAAATGTAACAATTTTAAGGGACTATCTTTCAAACATCTTGAACTGTATTATATCCATTAGGGCATGTTACACCTCATATTTTTAATGATACACTGCTTCAAATCAGGACATTCAGCTTAAGAAGGTACTTCATGGACACAAAGCTTTCTTTTGCACAGAAGGCCGAATGAAAACTCAACATTAAATGGAGATGGAGCACCCTCAAGCCTCTTCTAGCAGCTGAGTCTCTTAGCTAACATCTAGAAATTTAGCAAGATCTATAAAGATTGAATGATGGGCACACAAAGACAGTTATCTCTAAAAACAGCCATCTGAGACATGTGCTTCATCCCCGTCTTTGCCTTTCAGGGTTCTACCTTCCTGTTGAGAGAGAGAAATTTCAGCTCTAAGGGATCTAACAACCAAACCAGTATTCTTTCCTCTTCAGCAAGCCAACAATGTTTGCTAATTGATAAAAATAAATAAATAAACCACACACACACCAATCTTCTGTAGTTACCTTCTTAACTGTTGTGGTGTCAGCAGATTTTAGGGGAGGAGGGAATGGAAAGGTTCACTACTCAGAACACTAGTTGGATGCAACTATGAGACTCCACCGACACTATTTCAAGATCTGCAAGTTGGAGCAAGTTGCCCTGTTCTTAGAGGAAGGATTAACCAGACCAATTTTATCTAAGTCAGTTTGCACTGTTCAGATGATCTGTTCGTGAAGCAACCATGTCACTCCTATCTGTTCGTGAAGCAACCATGTCACTCCTAATTGCAACAGTGCCTCCCAGAAGTGGTCTTGCAAGGTAGGAATCCTAGTAGTCAGGAAAGGAAATGGAAGCGAGAGCCCTCCATGGCCCATAACCTCTTCCTACTCTACACACCGCTCTCCTCCACCCAGTCCTAGCCATGGAGCTGAAAGAAGAGTTAAGCACAGGACAAATATTAAGCCCAAAATACTGGGTCAAGTCTGGGGCTTCAACACAGCCAGCAGAGGCCTCCTCCGTACATTAAAGGTGCTTTTAAAAATATTGACTCATTGCTGCAAGGTGCTAATCACGCTTTTACAGCCAGACCTAAAACTATCTGTGCCACTTTTTACTGGGCATTAACTAACTACCCCCATGTTGGCTAAATATGGGTGAGGCTGTGTATTCAAATGAGCCTGACTCAGATTGTTAGGTTATGATTTATGACTCGACTAAAAATCATCACCATTACTTTCTATGACTAATTGTCTATATTTCCATTCAGTTACACACACATTTGGTGAAACAAATTGACTTAAGGTCCAAATTACAATGATAATTTGAATCCCAAGGGGGCTAATAATGGCAAATTAAGGTTTCTGTAAATTGGTGTTCCCATTTATACCCAGTCAACCCAGTAGCCCAATACAGGATAAATGAAGTGCTTTTATTGAAAAGTATAATGCTGAGGTTTATAGAATCCTTTTATCTTCAAAGGGCCAAGCCAATGCTCACAATACCCAGTACATAATATTATGCCTTTTATGCAAGTGCAGCAACTGTGAAAGAAAGGGCACACAAATGTCCAGAGGCCGGAAAGCCAATGCAGCATCACATTTGCAATGGGCTCTCTGATCTTCTCGGCTCCAAGACTTGTGCTTCAACCACATGAATCAAGTGTTATAAGGAACAATCAAGAGAAATTTAATTCACATTATGAATCTGTATTAAGTTAATTGATTGAGCAGGAATATAAGAAAATAGCAAAGACTTATTTTCCCTCAGGGCAGTGATGACGGGGGAGGAGGTAAAAAGGCGTGGGGTGGGGGGAGATAATCCTTCATAAGTAGAAGTGAGAAATATGAACTCTCAATTTGGCAGCCCCATCTCCTATTTTAATATTGTCAGAGAACTGATTCGATTTTGGAGAGGAAGTGGAATGGGATTAAGTCATCACTTATGGTCCAATTTGAGAATCAGATTAATTAATCCATACACAACAGTTGTCTATTATTACAGTTCCCAGTGTTTTCCTTCATAAATACTCCCCCTCGGAGACACACAACTGCCATTCACCAGCCCCACCCTCCAAAATATTCAAAAAAGGCAAAGTGATTCAAAAGCAAGAAGCTGCGTTGCTGGATGTGCACAGGTTGCTAGCAAAAAGCTGAGAGTAAAGGGACTCTGGTGAGAGAGCTGGGAGGGCAAATGTTGTGAGGGTAACAGAAAGAAGAGGCATAACAGTGACATTGCTGAAGGAGTGCGGAAGAGTGAAAAGTGAGGAGTCCGAGCGTCTCAGGACCCTAATTTCCTGCTCGAAATAGAAATGCCTCCAAAATAAATAAATAACCTGTGGCACGTGAAGTGCGAAATAACCTAAGCCAGCTCATCATCAGAAATGTTATAGTAAATCTGCTCTGCTGCTAGCTACTTAATTCTTCCGAGCCCAAAATGGAAAAGCCTCCCGTGTCCCTGCTTCAGCAGCAGCGTGTCCTGTGGACACACTCAAGTTTTCCCTCTCCCCCAAGGCGCTGCTTTCACAGCTAGGCCAGAAAAAAGGAACCACCCAGACAGAGACTTGAAGATCGCTTCCCCCAGCGAAAAGGGGGATTAAGTTTCT
>LOEQ01002583.1:202922-228656 GCA_001685075.1 Bramus lutescens
CTGGAAGAGCAGCCAGTGCTCTTAACCTCTGAGCCATCTCTCCAGCCCCCAAGGTCAGCTGGTTTTCAATCTTCCTTTGGTCCAGTATTTCCTCAATGAGCTCCCTTCCCTCTGTTTCAGAATGGTAAAATGTATCCTGTGCCATTATATGTTGGAAGTATGTGGTATGTTTTTTTAATTTTGATTTTATAGGGTATTACAGTTAAGAGATTTCATAAATCTCAAATGAAACTTTGACCTTTGGACTTTTACACATTGTTGAGACTGTGATAGGGACTTTCAAAGTTGGACTAAATGCATTTTGCATTATGATATTGTTATAAGCTTATGGTGGTCATGGAATGGAATGTGGTATCTTGAATGTAATTGCCTCCCATAACCTTATAGGGAATGGCATTATTAGGAGGTGTGGCTTTGTTGGAGTAAGTAATGGCTTGTTGGAGAAAGTGTGTACTTGTGGAGACAAGCTTTGAGGTCTCATGCATGTTCAAGCCATACTCAGTGTCTTAGTTCACTTCCTGTTGCCTTCAGGTTAAGATGTAGAATTCTCAGCTCCTTCTCCAGCATCTGCATACTGTGTGTCCCACCATGATGATAATGAACGAAACTTCTGAACTGCAAACCACCCTAATTAAATGTTTTCCTTTATAAGAGTGGCCCTGGTCATGGTATCTCTTCACAGTAATAGAAATCCTACTTAAGGCAGTTTCCTATTGCTGCTATATAAAGTAAGCACAAGTGTTGTGGCTGAAAAGAACCTAAACTTATGGCCTAATTCTTCTGAGAATCAGGAATCTAAAATTAGTCTTACCTAGCTAAAGTTAAGGTCTCAAAATGGCTGATTCCTTCTGGAGGTTCTAAGAAACAATACATTTCTTTATCATTTTCACTATCTAGAGATCCTCTGTATTCCTTGGTTCATGGATTCTTCCTCCATCTTAAAACCAGTAGCAGTGTTAGAATTTCACTGTCACTGTATTTAAGATCACATTCTCTTCAATATCTGCTCTGCTGCCCATTTCTCAGAATGACCCTTCTAAAGTACATTAAGTCTACACAAATAAGCCAGGATAATCTTTCTGTCTCAAGAACTTTAATTATACCTTTAAAGTCTTTTCTTTCGTATAAAACAACACATTCCAAAATTCTAGTGATGTGAACACAGGTATCTTTGAATTGTGTTATTTTGTTTACTGCACTAAGGAAGTAGAGACTTTCAAAACAGAGGAGATTCAATAGAGTCCAACATTGAAGTCAAAGGAAATCAGAACCAACATGGCCTTTAGAATTAGTAGCTATTAAAAATTGTCATCTCAGAAAGAATTGATAGAACTAGAACTACAGAATAGTACATTAAAAGAGAACTATAGTATGTTGTATATAACGGGACTCTCATCTTTTACCACTATATGAACATCTTTTACCAATATACAACAAAGAACACAATGAATCCTATGGTGCTTAATTGGAATTAAAGGATTGGTACAAATCAATAGTTTTTAATATAGATATATATCAATATAGATAACATGATAGAAATACAGAAATATATGTTCATTAATGTTTACACACCTCTACCTATCTGAATGCAAATACATGCATATGTAGACACACATGCACATATATACATATATATACATATGTATAAACAAACCATTTTGTAGCTCCTTCCATCAAAAGATACCATAAACAAATAAGAACAATAGATAACTAGCTTCTAAACCTGTAGTAACTCAGAAATCAGAAAAGCAAAAAAGGACCATTGAAGGGGAAACTAGGGGAAAAACAGAGTACAAGTGATCTGATCAGGGAAATGGGAAAAATGGGGAAGGGCTCTAATAAGGAAAGAAGGAAGGAGATAAATAAATACAAAAGAATTGTGTGGGAGGGTAAAATAATAGTAAGAATGTATTAAAAAGTCAAAGACTCAAAGTGTTAACTTTCTACCTAAAAAATAATTATAAGTTGGTACATAAATATATGCATTTCATTTAAATGAAATTTTCCCATCTAGGGTGATATCACTTGCTCCAAAGAGCTGAAGATCATCTCACAAAAACCTTAAAACCAGACAGGAGAAACACTTGTTTTGAGTTGTTGGTTAAAGTAGTCTAAGAGACTCCCAAAACACTAGGCTAGTGTAATTAGCCTTTGGTTTCCCCTTGAAGGTGAAAAGTAAGTCCCAATCGCTGAATACACTATGTGTTTTGGACACAGGGTCCTAAGGACCCTCAAGATGAGGGCCTGAAAGCCTCCTCACTGAGAACTAGCTTTCATTTTACAAGAAGTTGGCATGCAAGCTTCTAAAAGAGGGGAAGCAACCAATAGTCATACTTAGCAATGATACCCGTAAATCACAACAAGGACCCGCACGGCACAATAACCCTAAGGGTGCATCAGTGGCACACATACATACCTTGGCAGTAACAAGCAGCTCTCTAATTGGACTTAAGACCCACTTAACAAGAGGAAAATCATGCCTGGTACCGGAAACCTAGCCAACTACCCAAAGCTAGTGAAGTCATGGCTATTGGAGGAGAACCTATGGCCACCACTTTACTAAACCAGAATAATTCCTAACTATAGTCTAAATATTTGTCCTTATATGCACAGCTAAGTGGAGTCCTTACTCCTCATCAAGGAAACTTCCCAGAGACCAGTAGAGAAAACCACAACCAATTGAAATGCAGAGTTCTGGGACCCAGTCCCCACTGACACAATACAACTCTCTTAACTAAGTCTCAGAGATCATTGCAGACAATGGGCTGCATAACTATAAGAGCCAGAGGAACAAGAATTTCATTGTGAGACTGCATCTCCTAGGAATATCAGCCTTGAAGTCTCATCAACATGGATGCCTCAATATCACCTAATATGATACTTAGCAATACTTCATGCTATTGTGGATGGGGAAAATCTCACATGACCTCAACTCTACACAAAGATTATAGGCAATTTCAGAATTCTGGGAACTGAAGAAATAGTTTTCCCCAGGGAAGAAGAGCATATCAATTGTTTCTACAATACCAAATGGTCATCCCTGAAAACATGTATGCACAAATAACATTATACAGAATAAGAAGATTGTATTTATATATTTAGGAATGTGTGTGTGTATGTATGCACATTTGTGCAAAACAACAGTTAAAGAAAAAAGGCTGTGGTGGTTTGAATAAGAATGGCTCCCATATGCTCATATATTTGAATGCTTAGTCATCAGGGAGTGGCACAACTTAGAGGGATTAGGAGGTGTGGCCTTGTTAGGGTAGGCATGGCCTTATTGAAGGAAGTGTGTCACAGAGGGTGTGCTTTGAGGTCACAGAAGCCCAGGCCAGGTGCAGCAGTAGCACTTCTCTTCCTGCTGCCTTCACATTCAGATATAGAACACTCAGATACCATTTCTGCCTGCATGCCACCATGCTCCCTGCCATGAAGATAATGAACTAACCCTCTAAAACTGTAAGCAAGCCCCCAATTAAATGCTTTCTTTTTGTAAGTCTTTCCATGGTTATGGTGTTTCTTCGCAGCAATAGAACACTGACTAAGGCAGAGCCATAAATTTGAAAGAAAGCAAGGTGGTACAGGAGAGGGTTTGGAGGGAGCTAAAGTAAGGGGGAAATAATGGAATTATAATCTAAAAAATGAAAACAATAAAGCATCTAATTCTTGGGCTCTAAAGGCCACTCACCACTAAAAAGAGCAGGAGTTCTTGGAGAAATGGCTGGTTCTGGGGCCAGGGTTTCACCATAATAATTGAATCAGAACAACATTAAATGATCTCAGCAGCTGGCATTTATAAATTTATACACACATATATGTAACAATTATTGTTAATCATAAAAGATCATGAATCTGAGAAGGAGTGGGAGGGATACTGTAAGAATTGAAGGAGTGGGGGTGGAAATGATATAAATAGAATACTCATGCATAAACTCAATAAATAAATAAAATTTAAAAGATAATAATTCAACCAGGAAATAATCACCAGTGAATATTAAAACTGGTGGATGAAAAGTCTGAAGAGTAATGAAATATTTGTATTATCCCAAAGTATCTTAAGCAAGTGGTCAAACAATATGGCCATTAAAGGAACAAATACTCATCACATGGTTACCAAGGGCATAGCACTTCTATGATATTCCTTTGTAAAGTGTATAAAGCACCTCTATGATATTCCTTTGTAAAGCGTAAAAAGTTAATGCAATAATGAATAATGGGGAGAATTCATATACCCACTGTGGTGGTTTGAATAGGTATGGCCCATGTGTCTGAATGCTTGGTCTTAGGGAATAACACTATTAGAAAGAAAGCATGGTCTTGTTGGAGTAGGTGTGGCCCTGTCGGAGGAAGTGTGCCCACTGTGGAGGATGACTTTAAGGTCTCATATATGCTCAAGCTATGCCCAGTGAGACAAATCACTTCCTGTTGCCTGCTGGATCAAGGTGTAGAACTCTCAGTTCCTTCTCCAGCACCACGTCTGCCTGCATGCCACCAACCTACCTGCCATGACAATAATGGACTAAACCTCTGAAACTGTAAGCCAGCCCCAATTCAATGCTTTCCTTTAAAAGTTGTGGTCATGGTGTCTCTTCACAGCAATAGAAACCCTAAGACACACACATCCTGAGTGCTATTCTACAAAACAGCTGGACTATACTCTTCTGAGTTGTCCATGTCGTGAAACACATACACAGATTAAAGAATACATGAAACTTGAGTAGAGCTCAACTAAGAGTTTCTTATTCTTTCAGGTACATTATTGGGACAACAAACAGAGTAAAATCTAAAGTAGACATATACATTAGCTAATCATTGTTAGTTTCCTGACTCTGAGCTACAACTGGGTTATTTAAGAGATTACCATTTATCTACAGAAATATGTTGATGATAGGATTCAAGAATCAGTGCCATTGTTTCAGCAATGCCCTATCAGAGCAGAACAGATGTGCACGACTATGGCTAGGTACATGTACCCTTGTATGGAGGGAGTGAGAGATGGGGAGCAAGGGGCTTAGAAAGAATGCATGGTAATTACAGCACATATTTACATTTGAGGAATCTGAGGAAGGGAAAAGGTGGGTTGTTTTTCCTTCTACTCGGTGCAACTTTTCTGTAAATCTGCAATTACATCAAAATAATTAAGTAAGAGAAATTATTATGAAGTAAAGAGAACAACTCAACTTTGACCAATCTTACTTTTCATGCTGACTTCTTCCATCAAGTTTGACTGAAGGAATGTTCTGTAGTGGTCCTGGTGGCAGCTGATGTTTATATAGATAAGAGGGATGCTGGCCTATCTATAGACTCCTAGAAAACATTAAATGACAATAGTGTATCAGGCAATATTGACATCAGGAACATTGATAGGGCAGAGCCTTGGGTGGGAGAATGGACAGAAAGCATAGAAGTGCTCCTATGAAGGTAAATATGTACAGGGTTGATAGGACAGCTTGCACTCCCATTAAGGCAGCCATTCTCAGCCTGTGGGTTGAGGTCCCTTTGGGGGTCACACAACCCTTTCACAGGGTCACATAAGGCCATCTGCATATCAGAAATTTATATTATGAGTCATAACAGTTGCAAAATTACAGATATGAAATAGCAACAAAAATAATTTTATGGTTGGGGGTCAGCACAACATGAAGTACTGTACTAAGAATTAAATACTCTAGTGCAGTGGTTCTCGACCTTCTTAATTCTGTCATCTAAGAAGTCTAAGGAGGGTGTCAATAAAGTACCCTATTTGAAAAGTGAAATACAATCAAAATAGCTCTTCTAAGGAATGAAAAAGGGAAAGAGAGTAAATATTGAATTATCTAGTATTGTTTAGGGTACAGCTGAGGCTCAAGGGAGTTAACATCCAGTTATAAAAAACTGACTTGGAACTGGCTGTACTGGTCAACAACCAGGCAGTGGAAGAGAAGCTGGAGTTGAAGGTCACCTTCAATAGTGAGTTCAAGGCCAGTCTGGGCCACAAGGCACCTTTGCAAAAGAGCAAGCCCATTTGTTGACTCATCCTATGTATAATGGCTTTACCTCCTACTCCACAAAGTTTGTACTTCAGTATTCATGTAGATGAACCACAAGATTTCCTGTCCCTTTTCCTGTTTGTCTCCCACGATCTTTATCTTAATTCTAATAACTCAGCCACCTACTTCCATGCTAACACTCTGGACGTCATAAAAAATTATACCACTTCTGCCGTTTTGATTTGAAATTCCCAATCCTCTACCACCCACCACTGCTAATAATGCATATCCCCTCACATCATCACAGCTCTCTAATATCTCAAATCTACTGTTTACTGCTGCCCTAAATATTCCTCAGCCTGCCTCCTGACTTCATTTTTTAGCAGGTCCTGAATGTGGGTTTCATCCTTACATATACATACAACTCCCTTGGGCATTCACTCCTCAGTCCACTGGTAAAGCTCTAACCCCAAATGCACACCACTGTTTGCTTTCATGAAGTCTGACCCAAGGTACTGAAGAGTACAGGAGAATATCATAGGACTTAGCTGACAGGCAGGTCTTGCTTCAGAATTATGTGCTTAGATATCACAAAGTAACTCAGTTTCTCCCTTGTACTTTGAATCACAGCCTATTAATCTCAAAGAATCTCTTCCTTTATGACTTTTCTCTTTTTCTTTTCTTTTTTTTGGTTTTTTTCAAGACAGGGTTTCCCTGTGTAACAGCCCTGGCTGTCCTGGAACTAGCTCTTGTATACCAGGCTGGCCTCGAACTCACAGAGATTCACCTGCCTCTGCCTCCTGAGTGCCTCTTTTTCTTTTCTAATATTAATCTTTTCCTCTCCCTTGGACCATTTCCATCATATTTCATTAATGCCCCAATACTCTTTAAGAAGTAAATAGCCTTCCGTGACCATATATCCAATTCCAGTCTCTCATACTAATCATCTACTGCACTTCCTCAGCAATTTCTCTTATATGGAGTTGTCTACACCTGCTTTCTACACTTCTTGCCTTGCACTCGGTTCTCAGTTCATTATAACCACCAAAATAGCTGTGGTCACCAATACCCTGCATGTTACCAAATCTACTGGGTACTTCCATGCCCTCATTTTGCTCATCTTGTCAGCAGTATTCGGCACTGCTGAGAACGCCTTCCCTTTCGAAATACATGTCACAGGTGCCTTTCTGGACTCTGTACTTTTGTGGCTCTTTTCTTAACTATTCAGTCATTCCTCCTTCTCCTTTGACATCTGATCTTCCTTGTACCTTCTTCGAAAGCACTGGTATTTGGAAGCAACCTGTCCTACACCCTATTCTCTTCTCATTCTCTATTCTTTCAGTGGGGAATTTATGCTCTACTGTGGAGCACAATGCCTTTTATTTTTTCAGCTGTCTAAAAAGATACCTCCCATGCGTCAGTGGTCACTCTCAGCATATCTGTTGTCAAAATTGACTCCTTAACCAATTCCATCTCAAAAGTCTCATCTTTGCAGATACATGCAATTCCCTTACCCATTTCCTACTTTTAGTGTCATACCTAAGAAACTGCTGCCTAGTCCAAACTCTTAAAAAGTTATACGTATGTTTTCTCCCAATAATTGCAGACTGCTTTTAAATGTGTATTTTTGATCCATTTTAGCCTAATCTTTGTTGATGGTATTAAGTAGGGGTCTAATTCCATTCTTTTGATTCTTTTGCATGAATATATCCAGCTGTACATCAGTTTTTAAAAAGCTTTTCATAGTCAGATGTGGTGACACATCCGTTTCGCTCAGATGTTTCAGGCAAGATTGGGCAAAACAACAAGATCCTGTCTCAAAAATTTATAAAAATTATTAATTGGATGGTCTTGCCAAAACCTTGTCAAATTTCATTTATCAGGAACTAGAAAGATGGCTCAGTAGTTAAGAGAACAATCTGGTCTTCAAGAAGACCCAGGGTTGATTCTCAGCACCCACATGGTAACTCACAAGGGTCGATAACTCCAGCTCCAGGGGATCTGACATCTTCTGGCCTCCATGAGCACTAGGCACACAAGGGGTACAGACATACAAGCAGGTAAAATGCCTGTACATATAAAATAGAAATAGAAAAAACAAACAAAAAACCCACTATGGGTCATTCCCTTCACTACTACTGTGCTGTTAATTGCCTGAGGGTTTTGTTGATTTTTCCTCTTTTTAGGGCCCAACCTAGTGGTATAACCATTCTCTAGGATGATGGCAACAGAGGGCAAAAAAAAGTAGCAAAACATGTGACAGTTCTTCACCCTCCCACCTCTAAATGACACCTTCACTAAAATTTTAGTTCTTGAACCATGTTGCCAAAACCAGCTTCTGATGGGGTGAAGAAATACCTGTAGGGAGAGACCTTGAATGCAGGTAGTAATCAAACCTCTCATGAAAATCTTAAATGAAACCACACACACACACACACACTTGAAACCCCCCACACACACTTTTGCCCCCACAGTCTTACCTGTTCTTGTGCTTCTGTCTAGACTGGTTACTCTGGTATGGTGTTTCTTAACTTTGCACTACTGATCTTTGAACCAGATGATTCTTTACTGTGAGGGGCTGTTCTGTACACCGTGGGGTGTTTTGCAGCACCCTTGGCCTCATACCTACATCAACTGTATATAGTAATTACATTTTTGCACAACTGCATACACAGACATACACTCATACTCCAAATTATTATGACCAAAATGTTGCCAGTCATTACCAACTGCTCCTGGCAAGCCAGTTAAGAGACTTTTGGTTGAAAACTAGTGCCTTTCTTTAGGTAATAGTTGTCATCCAGGTATTTTTCATCAGTATAGTCTTGGCTATGATTGCCAGTTTCACAAACCCTATGTTCCTATAGTGTTTCTTTATCTTCTCACTTACTGTGATATTCTTTCAAGGGAAATTTCCAATCTAGATATTTGTGTCCTATTTGGAGTAAATTTATATTACATTATTTATAGCTATAATTTCTTCCTATACCTTTTCTCTGCTGTACGTGTGATCACTGTTAGGTAAATAAGTGGGCATCTTGGACCTGATTTGTTACAATTTTCCTCTTGTTGGTGGTCAGTTTAGGAACACAGGAATAAAACACTCAGAGTTGGTAATCTTGTGATAGTAGTTTTTATAACTTCAAGATGGGCAGTAACCAATGAGGATCCCAGGGAGGCTGAAATGAAGAATTTCTGTCTTATTTTTTGAGGGGAGACATGTAATGGGAGCAAGCATGCATATAGTACCTACGGCAAGCTGGGCATGGTGGCACATGCCTTAAATCCCATCACTTGGGAGAGGCAAGCAGATCTCTGTGAGTTTGAGGCCTGGTCTACATAGTGAATTCCAGGACAGTCAGAACTAAATAGTGAGACCCTGTCTCAAAAAGAGCAAAACAAAAAGCATTTTCTAGAAATAGGTTTCTTACAAATAGAAAAAAACAAGGTCTAGGATGACCGGGATACTTTAGATGGAAATAAGAGGGACCAAAAATCTTGTGTCTTTCTTGAGATTATCTAGCTGATGAATTAACAAACCCTGTTGCTCACACTATGTCTGGATGTCCATTATGTTAATTAATGCATTATATTCTATTGTTATTATTATTTAAAATATTTTTTCATTCATAAACTTTATTATAAAAATTTATAAATAAAAACTCACACACTGAAATTAACTAGACCCAACAATCTGTAGATCTCAGTGAACTTTTGTAGAGTTAGAATGGCTATTTAAAATGGAAGCTGTGTAGTTTCACATTTGATTTTATACATTCACTATGGAATATATTTTTACACACTGATTCACCACAAACCCCCAAAAATCCATGACAGGGTTAGACCTAGAAAAAACAAATAACTTTATATCATCTTTTATATGTAGAATCTAGCCATATGTATAATATATGCATGTATACATACATATGTGTGTGTATATATGTATATGTACATGTACATTTGGGTACCAAATAATATGTAGGAAAGAGAGCAAAAAGGCTAAAATGTTAGGGGATAAGGAAGGACTGAATGCAGGTAATGGACGTGAGTTATAAAAGAAGATATATTTTATTTAAAGTTGCATGTGGCAGGATTTTCTGCTGTCATTAGCACTCTGATAGTAAACTTCCTACATTTCATCTTTAATTTTGCCCTTCTGCTTTGTTTCATTTTTGAGACAGGGTTTCACATAGCCCTAGATAACCCTGAACTCACTCTATAGTCAAAGATAACCTTGAACTCCTGATCCTCGTGCTTCTTTTTCCCATGTGCTGGTATTGCAGTTGTATTACAGTTGTGCATTAGCATGTCTGGAAAATTTTATTCTTGCATAAAGGAATTAAATCAACCCTTCATGAATTTGAGCATATGTATTCAGGGTTCCTGATCTTTCAATTGGAAAGTTGGATAAAATTATTTTCTTAGTCCTAACTCTTAACTTTATTTATTTATTACATTTTTTAAATTCATTTTACATACCAACCACAGTTTTCCCTCCCTCCTCTCCTCCCGTTCCCTCCTCTCACCTCCTTTCTATACCCCTCATCCACTCCTCAGAAAGGGTAAGACCTCCCATGGGAGTCAGCAAAACATGGCATATCAAGTTGAAGCAGGACCAAGCTCTTCCCCCCTGCATCAAGGCTGGGCAAGGCATCCCAACTAGGGAATAGGTTCCAAAAAGTCAGCTCATGCACCAGGGACAGATCCTGGTACCGTTGTTAGGGGCCCCACAAACAAACCAAGCCACACTACTGTCAGCCACATGCAGAGGGCCTAGTTTGGTCCCAAGCAGTCTCTCTAGCTGTCAGTCTGGAGTCTGTGAGCTCCCATGAGCTCAGGACAGCTGTTTCTCTGGGTTTCCCCATCATGGTCTTGAACACCCCCCACACACTTGCTCATATAATCCCTCCTCCCTCTTTTCAACTGGACTCCTGGAGCCAGGCCCAATGCTTGGCTGTGGATCTCTGCATCTACTTCCATCAGTTACTGGATGAAGATTCTATGTTGACAATTAGGGTAGTCACCAATCTGATTACAGGAGGCCAGTTCAGGCACCCTCTCCACCATTGCTAGGTGTCTTAGGTGGGGTCATCCTTGTGGTTTTCTGGGAGTTTTCCTGGCACCAGGTTTCTCCCTAACCCCATAATGACCCCCTCTACCAAGATATCTCTTTCATTGCTCTCCCTCCCTATCCCTCCCCAAACTCGATCATCCAGATACCTCTTGGCCCATCCCCTCCCCTCTTCCCCAACACCAGTTTACCCAGGACATCTCATTTATTTCCCCCTCCCAGGATGATTCATGCATCCCTCTTAGGGTCCTCCTTGTTACCTAGCTTCTCTGGGGCTGTGGATTGTAGCCTATCTAACTCAAACTTGTGACCTGAAGAAAAGGAATATCCATGTGAACTTTTAAAAATTGTTATTGTGTGCATGTGGGGTTGTGTGTGCCACACCATTCACTGGTGGTGAGAGGGCAATTCTGTGTAGTTGAGTCTCTCTTTCCCCCTTCACTGGTGTTTCAGATTATGAAACTCAAGTCAGTAGGCTTTTGAGGGAAGGGCTTTTATCTACTGAACCCTCTCACCAGCCTGGAATATCCCTTTTTAAAAAGAAATGATTCCTGTGTACTAGGTACTTACTGTTAAAGCACAACTTCATTTCATTTTTAACAAGTCTGTGCTTATTGCAATAGGTTTAAGAGAGAGAGAGAGAGAGAGAGAGAGAGAGAGAGAGAGAGAGAGGAGAGAAGGGAGAGAGAGAGAAAACAACCCTGGAGGCTGAGAAGGTAAACTACTTAAGATCATCAACCAGTAAGTGGTAGACTTGGGAGTCCAACCACAAGAATTTCTTTTAAAGTTGGTACCCTTAAATGGGGCACATTTTCCTATCTTTCACTTTCTTTTACTCGGGTTGCTAGAAGTAAACTTCTAAATTTCTTTTTTCAAGCAAAGCTGACTACTTCACAGTGAAAACTCTCTCTCCCACAAGCAAATGTCTCAAGTATGTTCTCCTTTCTGGTTTGGTTTCTAAGATCTCTCAGACACCATGTTTCCTGCCATCCAACCATACTTATCCTCTCTTTGGGGGAGAAAGAGAACCATCTGTCAGGTTTTTCTGGCCAATTTAGCGTACTCTACATTCACCAACAGAGTTTACTGATTTTTTTCAGCATTTCTCTCCAGCAACTTCTTTAAAATAATAAAAAGGTTTTAAAGTTACAGAATTAAAGGATTTTTTTTTAAATCACAAGGTGTTTCTAGATGGGTTCTTTTGGGGGTATCTCTCAAACTCTCCCTCTAGTGGCTTCCTGCATAAATTATACCTAAGTGTGCCTTCCTAGGTTCAGAAAAGCTTTCGACAAGGTCTTGTGAAGGATCCTTTTGGCTAAGCTAAGGAACTTTCTCACTGTGTGGCTAGGAGATTCTAGCAGTTCTCACAATGTACTTTTCAAACTCACGCTGAGTACATTAATGGGATAAAGCATAAAAACCACATGATCATCTCAACAGACTCAGAAAAACCATTTGAAAAAATTCAATACCCTTTTCCTGATGAAAACCTTTCAGCAAACTATAAATAGAACAGAACTTTTCACCATGATTAAGGGCATCTCTGAAAGTCCCACACCTACTATCATCAATAGTGAAGATGGAAAACTTTGCTCTGAGGTCAGGGACAAGATGTCTGTGTACAATATTGTACTGGAAGTTTCAATCTGTGCAGTTGAGCAAGTTAAATGAAATAAAAAGAATTCAGATTGGAATATAATTGTCTTAGTTTACAAACGATATATTCTCTCTCTCTCTCTCTCTCTCTCTCTCTCTCTNTCTGTGTGTGTGTGTGTGTGTGTGTGTCCCTGAGGAGTCCACAAAAAGGACTATGAGGATTAATAGGTTAGCAAAACTGCAGAATAGAAAGTCAATACTAATAATTGTATCTTTGAACAATAATGGTAAAAAAAATACAGGATAAAATTAAGAAAGCAACTATGATGGGGCTTTAAATGGGGAGAGGGGAAAGAGGATAGATAATACAGGAGAGGAAGGTAGATGAAATAAATAACACTAATGATACTTGAAAAAGACATAGGGAGCCATCATTTTATATTTACCTAAAATTACATTTAAGAATAATGCATATATTACACATATGTAATATACATTTAAATGAAGTTAGATCACTTGGGGTGCTATATACTTCCCCAGAAGCCATAAACTATCTGATAAAACCCCCAGAACTAGGCATGAAAAATGACTTTATGAGTTTTTGCTCAGAGCAGGAGAGTCCCAGAGCAATATAGACTATTGCTATTGTCCTTGGTTGTCTCCAATAAGGTAAAGGTAAGTCTCTATCACTGAAGATATCACACACTTTGGACATAGAACTTCAGGGATTTGACCCCCCCAAAAAAACCCGCCTCCCTGAGTATTAGCTTCATGGTACCGAAAGTTGATATGCAAGCTGTTAAAAGAGGAAAGCAACCAATAGTTCTAGCCAACTGGGGTGCAGGTGTGTGACAAGGCATTTCCTAGGGAGATGCCGCACTTACATCTACTCAATTAAGAAATGCATGATGGACCAAAGTACTGATACCACCAAAGCTCGACTTGAGTTTTATTAGGGTTACATATAGGAATGGGTGAGGGGTTACTTACAGGAGCAGAAACAACTCAAAGATTCAAATGACCCAAGAGCCCACTTCAGCACAGGTGATAGTTCACCAAAGCTGGGAACCTGGAGCACGTGGGAAAGGGAAGAGGAAGGCAGGGAAAATGGTATAATTACATTTTAACTAAATTATTTTTTTTAAAGAGCAACTCTGTTCACAATAACATCATGGTTATCCAAGACCAAATCACTAGCCTTAAAAACTTTTACATGCAAGCAGCATTACACAGACTCAACAGGTTGTATTTATATGTTTATTCGCATATATGTAGCAATAAAGAAACGGAGACCATAGAGTTTGAGAGGGACCAGGAGTAAGGAAACATTGAAAGTGTTGGCAGGAGAGGTGGGATGGTGTAATTTGATTTTAATTAAATAAAAAAAACACAATACTTAAAAGAATTTAAAATACTGAGGACAATATCATTCACATTGAACTATAGGTTTGAAGAAATTCCTATAAAAACTTAAGTTTTTTATAAGAAATTGACAAGATGATCTTAAGATTTATGTGAAAATGGAATGGAATCAAAAAAATGAGAAGAAAATGTTGGAGGATTCATATTTCCTCATTACAAACTTACAACGAGATATGATTAACAACCCAGAAGTAATTCATATTTGTAGACAACTAATCTTTTAATTGACTTTTAAATTATATTTATTCATTTTACTTTATGGATTGTTTCAGCCCTAGCCTAGAGTATTTTTAAGTCACTGGTGTTTTTAAGATTGTGGCAGAGACCATGCAGCAACAGAAAGCATAATGTTGTCAACCATATTGAGAGGAAGAAGAGCACAGTAGTGCAATCAGGAGCATTATGCAAGCGAATTCTTCCTTTACGAAGGGAGAAAGTCAATAGACAATATTTCAAATTAAAATAAGCAGTCATGTTATTTAGAGGTAAGAATAAACTCTCCTACTTAAAAATTATTTAAAGATTTAAATTATTGTGTGTGGGGGGCATCAGATAGAAAGGAGTGAGGCCAAAAAGATTTCTTCATTCATCATATTTTCTTCTGGACATTTTATGGTCCAAATTAGTGTTTTTATGTTCTTTTGATGACTACTGAAAATTTCCATTTATTCAACTTTATTTTACACAGGCTCTTAAAAAGGGATCATTTCAGGTCCCAGAAATACAGGCATAGAGTCCAAGTGAAGGTTTCCTAAAAGGAAGTTGTGCTTTGGAGGACAAATCTTACCTACCGAATTCATTCCTGAAGAACATTTCACTTTTGACCGTCTGATGTTCTAACTGGTAATCTGGCAACTTGTTTCAAAATTAAGATAACAACAAATGTATTTTATTTTTATTCATCGTTTAATAGCTTTTCAGAAAGAAAAGGACATCAAAAGAATTTCTGTTCGGTGAGGAATGTAATTTCGAGTTGTTGAAGGATGGACGATTTGTAGACTCAGTGTTGTTCTGTAATAGACTTTTCGAGAAGAGTGTACAGCAAAAAGATTTCTCTGGTGGATTCTTTTCCTACTGTGGTTGTAAACATGATTGCAAAGCATCCTCTACCAATGCCAAAATCTTTCTGAAACCCTTTCACCTCTCCTCTAAATTGGAACCGTCTACCTTCTCTAACACTGAAATTCCAATCTGTGCGATGACATGGCT
This sequence comes from Bramus lutescens, assembly GCA_001685075.1. Taxonomy (NCBI): domain Eukaryota; kingdom Metazoa; phylum Chordata; class Mammalia; order Rodentia; family Cricetidae; genus Bramus; species Bramus lutescens. The sequence continues at coordinate 218,190 of LOEQ01002583.1, forward strand.
CTCTAGGCAGGTCTCGATAAGGAACTACAGGGCATTTTCCAGCACGTTATGTGTGGTATTCTGTGAAACAGAAAAGACCTGGTGTTTTTTCTAATTAGTATTTTATCCAATCCATAAATACATTCTTTTTGCTTCCATAATCATTGCTATTATATTTTTCTGGGCGGGGGGGGGCAGTGTCACTTCATTGTAGCCCTAGTTGGCCTGGGACTCACTAAGCCCAACCAGGCCTCCAACCTACATTCTTTCAGTTTCAGCTTTTTGAGTACTGGAAGTGCAAACATGGGTCCCTGTGCCCAGTTGCTCATAACTGAACTCGTTAGCCTCCAGTCTATTAAAGAGATCGTATATCTACTCTTTGATCATACAGAGGGTAAGCTTGCCCACACACTGTGTAGGGATTTCTTTCAGTATGCGCTCATGCTCATTGTTATCTCCATGAAATGTCTACTGCTCCCTGAGCTCCAGAAATGACTCGCTACACACAATCCTCAAGTCACTGAGGATCCCACTGATGTGGAATAGGTGGCAAGCAGACATCGTTTCTCAAGCTGGTTGGGAAACAGTGGCATGACCACCAAAACTTTAAGTTAAATTTAAAATGCAGAGAAAAACTACAGGAAGGGGGAAAGTACACACTTGGGAACACTTAAGAGATTTGTGTCCAACTGTAAGGACGACCTCAGTTGTTCTAAGGAAAAAAAAAAACATGATCACAAGATCTGATTTTTGAAGTCTTTCTGGGAACAAAACAAAATGCCTTGCCGTTTGATTTTGGTTGACTCGGATTTTATTTCCTATTTCACAGAGGACACTATTCCCCCCTGTGGTTAGGATGGAACCCAAGGCTTCGCACATGCTTGGCAAGTGCTTTACCACTGATCCTCAGCCTCAGCCCAAAGAACACTTTCAAAACAGTGTGCACTTGGGAAAATATGGCATAAAACTGCTAAATGTACCAAATACTCTCAGAGAATAAGCCCTACTATCCTTGATCAAGAGTAGGTATCAGGGGATTGGAGAGATGGCTCCGCGGTTAAGAGCACTGGTCCTGAGTTCAGTTCCCAGCAACCACACAGTGGCTCACAACCATCTGTAATGAGATTGGCAAAACACTGTAGACATAATAGATAAATAAAATCTTTCTTTTTAAAAAAAAAACGAGTAGGTATCAGGGCCTTCAAGATGACTCAGTGGATAAAGGCATCTTCCCCTAAGCCAGATGACTTTACAGAAAACTGACTCCTGAAAGTTCCTCTGACTTCCACACACTCATCTTGAGACACATGTGCCCCACACATGTGTGCACATACACACAAAAAATAAATCAAAAATATAACTAGAACAGATTTAAAGAGTAGGTTATCAAATAAATCACGTGATCAGTATGAAAGTACAAATATGTGGGCCCTCTGGCAATGGGATCAGGGTTTATCCCTAGTGCATGAACTGGCTTTTTGGAGCCCATTCTCTATGGTGGGATACCTTGCTCAGCCTTGATACAGGGGGGAGGGCCTTGGTCCTGCCTCAACTTGGTGTGCCAGACTTGGTTGACTCCTAATGGGAGGCCTTATCCTCTCTGAGGAGTGGATGAAGGTTGGGTTGCGGGGAAGGGAGGAGCAGGAGGAGGGGAAAACTGGGATTAGTATGTAAAACGAGAAAAAAGATTGCTTTTTGAATAAAGAAAGTTCAAATACTTTTTGGTCAGATCCTAATAATTTACAGTTCCCATCTATAATATGAAGATCAATACATTGTGTTTTAGATTACACACAGAGTCCCAATATATGTTATTCTTTTCCCTTTCCTATTGTAGTGGTTCCCAAATTCTTGCATGAAAGTAATGCTTGTTGAACTCGATTGAAATGCAGATTCATGCAGCCTACTCTTAAGATAGTCTCAGTAGATTCACAGTTTGAAGTCTACAACATGCGGATCAATATATTGTATTGTTAAGTTACACAAAGGATCCTTATATACTAGATATCAAGTAATCAAGGAGCTCTATAAAAATGAGAACACTCTGGTATTTTAAATTTGGCCTGAATTAAGATAAGATTTTATTAGCAATAATTCTACTTGTCATCTTAGACTTTAGAGACAGTTTTGTCTAATTACTTTAATATTCAAAGTTCATTTTAGAAAACTTCATAGAGAATTTTAAATAATTCTTCTTTTCAAAAAAATTCTAACAGGAGCAAAAGCCACTAAAATGACTTCCTTGGAGTTGGTGACACATGCCTGTAATATCAGCCCATGGGAAGCAAAGGCAGTAGGAGTGCAAGTTCGAGACCAGCCTGAGTTATATAGTCAAACTGTATTTCAAGCAAACAAAGATTCAATTGTTGATAGCCCCCCTTTTCAGAAAAGGCATTATCTCCTTTCCCTCTCTCACTTTCAGTGACCCCAGTAAATGTGAAGACCTATGCAAAAGGCTTGAAAAGTAAGTTAAAACTGTACACGAAACAGGTAAGCTAGGCCTGCCTGAAAAAGCATTCAATGAGGGAGTCTTGGGCCCGGGAGTTGGTGTTACGCTCAAGCTGGAGAATATACAGATAATATGTAAGAGGATCCATATATTTATTTTTGGAAATATTTTTGTGTGTGACATGATAGTATTTCTTTGAATTGCATTTGAAAGAACTGAAGATTCATATTCTTGAGCTGTACCTGAAGATTCTGTTTATTATAATTTTTATATTTTGTTAGGTTTTAATAAGACATCAAAGAAAAAATTCTACAGTGAAAGAAATGCATGGAGAATGAAATTTAAGTGTGTATTGTTGCAGCAACTCTGACTGTAGACGTGGGGAGGGACACAGGAATTGATGCTGTAATGTGCACCTCTCATTGATCCAGTTGCAAGTGGTCCAAGAAACACAGTTTGAGAAAGTTTGCTGAGATGCAGCACTCCCTTCACAAATACTAAATAAACACTCTATTTTCTAGGCATTTGTGATAGCCATTATGAGTACAATAATGAAAAGACTCAATGAATGGAAGTCTTTTAGCAGGCATCTCAAGTACCTACATGATATGACTTGCACACACAGTAGACATGCAATAAATATTTGTTGAATGAAGAAGTGAGTAGATGAATGAATGAGTTCTCAGATAAGGTCAGACAAGAAAAACATGATACAGACTGATTAATACTATTTTAGAGATATTTATGAAAGAAAAGAGAAAGTAGGTAGCATTTATTTGGGATGTATTTTGTGGCAGGCACTGTGACAACCTTATACTGTAACATCCTAGAGGAGAAGCAGTTAACTCAGCTCAGGTACAACAGAGAATGTGTCTAGGAGGAAAACTGCATGCATTGACTCTCAAAGGACCAAGAATGTGTGTAAGGAGTCAGAGGAATTGGCTTTTAGCCCTTAGAGGGAAGTAGGAATTTGGAAGATTAGCCAGGCAGAGGAAATACATCAAAACACAGAGACATCGTATAGCAATAAAAACATATAAAACTGGAGGAGAAGCCTGAAGAATCCAGGTGTCTTAGTTACTTTTAAATTGTTGTGATGAGATACCAGCTTTTAAAAAGAAGCACTTAATTTAGGGGCTCACAGTTTCAGAGGACAGTAGAGTCCATGACCATCACGGAAGCGTGGCCACAAGCAGACAGGCGTGCTTGCTGAAACAGTAGCTGAGACAACAGCTAGGGGTGAGGGAGGAGGGGCAGGAGAGGGAGAGAGAGAGGGAGTTAAGTAGAATTGATATGGGTCTTTGAAACTTCAAAGCCTGCCCTCAGTGGCACACTTCCTTCAACAAAGCCATACCTCTTAATCCCTCCCAAACAGCTCTACAAACTGGGCACAAAGCATTCAAACATATGAGCCTATGGGGGGTCATTCTCATTTAAACCACCACACAACAACAGAATAATTTATATATTTAATTTAAATTTAGTTTAATTAATTTAAATGTGATGTCCTGCCATTTTAGATACCATTTGGTAAAGCAGTAGAAACCCATTAGATAAGAATATATGTGTGTGTGTGTGTACACATATATATGTATATATATAGATATATATGACAGATTATCAGTGATGTCTGGAAATATGGCTCTGGAAATTTATTTCTTTGAGTAATTGATAAATGGGCCTGTGAAAAAACAAATATTCCTTTTATATTTTATTTCCTTTCACTATTGCTGTTCCTAGATTAGAAAATCAGATCATGTGTTAGTTACAGATTTCATTTCACCCAGACATTGAACATAATTTCCAATAGTTTCCTTTCAGATGAGATGGGTCAAATATAAGTTGGATGCTTGAGCTGTTTGTCAAGATAATTCCGTAACTAGTTGAATCACTGTAGTTAGTCAAAGAAGTAAAAGAATGATTTGGTCAGACTGGAAAGCAAGTTCTAGTAGAAAACCAAAAGCCTCTTTGCTCATCTTCTTGGGCTAAGTGATAATTTTGGACCACTGTAATAAGAGCTTTAAAGATGCTTAGAGAACTCCAAAGATGAAATGCCTACCTTGAGAAGTAATGAGCACTAGACACCAAGGGATTCAAGCCAACCATAGAGAGCTTTTTATCTGGTAGCCAAATAGTAGACAAGGCCCTTTTAATTAGTGTGCCATTTCAAATCAAGCATTAACTTGCAGAATAAAAAAAAATCACAACTCAAAGATGAACATGATGAAGCATGCCTAAGATCCTGGTCCTAACGAGGCTGAGGAATGAGGATTGCTAGGACTACTCTAAGGACATCCTGGGCTACTAGACCATCCCAGCTTACAGAGAAATCCTACAACAGACAAGCAAATAAAAGAGACTTTAGTTCACATTTCAGCTTCACAATTTTCTGAGAATAAGGCCATTAGCAGGGTGTGAAACTAAAATAAAATAGTGTTAGTTTCCTCAGCTGTAAGTGAGAGGTCAAAATACCTCACCTGCAGCAAATACTTTAACCACTTTTATATAAAAACATAAAACACAAGGCTGAGAACATTGTTGGTATTTAGCAAACGGGTCATCTTGTACCTATTATTTTTGTTCACTGACTCAGATGACATGCAAATACATCTCAGATCTACCTATGACATAAATATGGGAGAGACTTTGAAATGAACTGATTCATCTTAGATCACCTCTCCCCCAATTTTAAAGGCCCACGAGATGGATCATCAGGTAACGGTGTTTACCACCAAATCTGGTGATCTGTAGTAGGCCTGCTTTTTATCTGGCTCAGCTCTTGCATGGCTAGCTTATACCCCAAAATAACAACATATAAATTGTATTCATTTAAACNGGCTTACCGGGAAGATTCTAACCCATGTCCATCTTGGGCCGGAGCTTCATGCATGTCCCTGACTCTGCTTTCTTTCTCCCAGCATTCTGTTCTGTCTATTTCATCCACCTAAGGGCTGGCCTATCAAAAGGCCAAGGCAACTTCTTTATTAACCAATGAAAATAACAAATAGATAAAAGACCCTCCTACATCAGTGATCTGAGTTCAAACCTCAGGCCCCCAATTGTAGAGAAAATTAACTCCTAAAAGTTGTCCTCTGGCCTCCACATGTACACTGTGTCACTTACCATCACCACTCAAAATAAGCAAATAAAATTATGAGATTGTGCCATACTCAAATTGACAAATTGATGGATTATACTTAACAAGAACACACATAGTGTATCATTTCTAGAAGGAACATATAAAGGACAGGGTATAGACGAACTGATAGGATCACAGACTTGATAGAAGCTCTGTTTTATAAATAAAACATAATTTATTTGTTTCCACTCATTTCTTCATTTATACAATAAATATTTGTCAAACATTCTACTGGATTCTTGGGAAGCCATGAAGGCAATATGTCTGGGCTGGAGAGATGGGTATGTGGTTAAGAGCACTGACTGCTCTCCCAAAGGGCCCAGGTTTGATTTCCNTTTGATTTCCTGTACCTATGTGGCAGCCCCACTGCCTTCCGTAACTCCAGTCCCAGAGGACCTTGAGGAGGCCTCTCCTGGCCTCCTTAGACACTGCATGCATATGGTGTACAGGCAAAACATCCATATACATAAAAACAAGTTTTTAAAAATTGAAAGCAATAATATGCTTCCTCTTTTCTCAAGGAGCTCACCCTCTGGGGCAATAATACAGTGTGAGTATTCTCTTCCAGATGCATGTGAAAGTTTAGAGGAAGTACCCTGAAGGGAGTACAGAAGTTTAGTGTTGGGGGTTAAGGTGGAGACAACTTTCTACAGGACACGACTCCTGGGCCTTTGCAACTCCTTTTTTCCTTTCTTATTTGTTCTTTGAGAATTTGATACAGTATGTTTTATCATATTTTCCCATCTTCCAACTTCTCCAAGATCCCCACACTCTTTATCCACCCAACTTGCTGTACTTTCTCTTTACAACAAAAATAGAAACAAAAGTCACTAAAAAAAACCCATGAAGTCCAGTTTGGGTTGGCCATCACCTCCTGAGCATTGGGCTTGCTCAAGAGTTGATATACAGTATCACTCCATTGGAGAACTAATTTTGGCATCTCCCAGGAGTTATCAATGGCAAATAGCTTCTGAGTTAGGAGCGGGACTTTGTGCCCACTTCCCCTCCTTCATGTTGGGAATTTTGTCTAACTTGAGTGTGTGCAGGTATTGCATGCCACCAGTGTTTCTGTGAGCTCATATGTGCATCTTCCCGGTTGTGTCTGGAAAACTGTCTAAAACCTCTGGCTCTTAGAGTAATCTTTCTGCCTCTTTCCACATAGATCCCTGACCCTTGATGAGAGCAGTGGGATTAAGACACTCCTGTCAGGGCTGAGTACTCCAAATTCTCACTTATGGGTCTTGTGTTAATTTCCACTGACTGCAAGACAAAGGTCCTCTGCTGAGGTTGAGTGAGACCCTGATGACCTTCACTGGTGTTAGGGGTCATTTTGTTGCTATGTTCATTTAGCAGGTTTTCTCCTGGGCTCATGACTTATCTAGTCTCAGACTCTTGGCCACTTTAGCAGTGTCCTGGAAGGGTTCCAGCTTATGGAATAGTCCTTAGATCCAATTTAAAATGGTTGGCTGTTGACATAATATTCATGCCGTTATTGCACCACTGTGCATATCTTGCAGGCAGATCGATATTATAGCTCACAGGGTTCATAACTGACTGAGACTGATGATTACGTGTCTCCTCTGGTGGCGTGCAGAGTACTTCCCAGTACCACGAACACTAGTCAGCAGGGGTGAAGCTTCTACTTGGGCACCAGCTCGATTTCTCCATACTCAGTGACATAAGTAAGTGATATCTTAACAATAGGGCCTTACCACCAGTTTGTGAAGGGTAACAGTAGCCTCAGCAAGTCTGTGATGTTTGGACGGGTCTGTGGGGCTCCGTTAGACAGCGTCTCAAAAAGATGCAACCCATTCACGGCATCTGGGGTTCTATTTGGTAGCATATGTTATCTAGTTAGGGTATTGTCTCTCCCATTACATGGTGACTCACTTAAATTCCTTTTATATGTGTATATATTTTAGGAAACTTCTATAGTAGTAGATTCCCATATGTTTTNTTGCATGCCACCAGTGTTTCTGTGAGCTCATATGTGCATCTTCCCGGTTGTGTCTGGAAAACTGTCTAAAACCTCTGGCTCTTAGAGTAATCTTTCTGCCTCTTTCCACATAGATCCCTGACCCTTGATGAGAGCAGTGGGATTAAGACACTCCTGTCAGGGCTGAGTACTCCAAATTCTCACTTATGGGTCTTGTGTTAATTTCCACTGACTGCAAGACAAAGGTCCTCTGCTGAGGTTGAGTGAGACCCTGATGACCTTCACTGGTGTTAGGGGTCATTTTGTTGCTATGTTCATTTAGCAGGTTTTCTCCTGGGCTCATGACTTATCTAGTCTCAGACTCTTGGCCACTTTAGCAGTGTCCTGGAAGGGTTCCAGCTTATGGAATAGTCCTTAGATCCAATTTAAAATGGTTGGCTGTTGACATAATATTCATGCCGTTATTGCACCACTGTGCATATCTTGCAGGCAGATCGATATTATAGCTCACAGGGTTCATAACTGACTGAGACTGATGATTACGTGTCTCCTCTGGTGGCGTGCAGAGTACTTCCCAGTACCACGAACACTAGTCAGCAGGGGTGAAGCTTCTACTTGGGCACCAGCTCGATTTCTCCATACTCAGTGACATAAGTAAGTGATATCTTAACAATAGGGCCTTACCACCAGTTTGTGAAGGGTAACAGTAGCCTCAGCAAGTCTGTGATGTTTGGACGGGTCTGTGGGGCTCCGTTAGACAGCGTCTCAAAAAGATGCAACCCATTCACGGCATCTGGGGTTCTATTTGGTAGCATATGTTATCTAGTTAGGGTATTGTCTCTCCCATTACATGGTGACTCACTTAAATTCCTTTTATATGTGTATATATTTTAGGAAACTTCTATAGTAGTAGATTCCCATATGTTTTAAAAAAAACCTTTAGTGTTTTTTTTTAGTTATCCCTCTCCATATCCCCTCTTCTATCCTGCCTCTCATCCTACATCCCCTTTAATCCTCCTGTTCTAGTTACTCCTTTATCCCCTTATAACACTGTATTCTCTATATTCTTCCTTGAAACATCTTCTGGTCCCCTCTGTGTATATTCTAAACAAAACACACATATCTGAAGCTTGAAAGATAACCTCTACATAAAGGAAAAAGCATGCAATATTTGTCTTTTTGGATCTGGGTTACTTTTCTCAGGATGATTTTTTTCTAGTTGCATCCACTTATCCACAAATTTCCCAACTTCACTTTTCTTAACATCTGAATAATATTCTATAGTGTGAATGTATCTCATTTTCATTACCTATTCATCAACTAATAGGCATCTTAGCTGTTTACAATTTCTGGATATTATGAAAAGACCAGCAACGAATATGAATGAACAAGTATCTCTGAAATAGGGTGTAGAGTCCTTTGGGTATGTGCCCAAGAGTGGTGTAGCTGGATCTTGTGATAAACTGATTTCCAGCTTTTTGAGGAACCTCCACACTGATTTACATAGTGACTGTACCAGTTTGCACTCCAACCAGCAATGAGTAAGTGTTCTCCTTTCCTCACATCCTCACCAGTGTGTTTTACTGACCTTGACTATTCCTGCTGAGGTAAGATGGAATCTCAGAGTTGTTTTAATTTGAATTTCTCTAATGGCTAAGGATGTTGTATATTTTTTTAATATTTCTCAGCCATTTGTGTTTCACTTTTCGAAAACCCTCTGTTAGTTCTGTGCCCATATTTTTAATTGGGTTACTTGTATTCTTGGTGTGTGAGTGTGTGTGTGTGTGTGTGTATGTGTGTGCATGTGTGTGTAAGTTCTTTGTATATTCTAGAAATTGACCCTTTGCCATATATATGATTGATAACATTTTTTCTTCAATTCCATAGATTGGCTCTTTATTCAAGCAATAGCATTCTTTGCTGTACAGATTTTGTTTGTTTCATGAGGTCCCATTATTCAATTGTTGGTCATAATGCCTGTGCTACTGAGATCCTGTTCAGAAAGTCCTTTATTGTGTCAGTGAGTTCAAGCATATTCCCCATTTTCTCTTTCATTAGATTCAATGTATCAGATCTTATTTTGAAGATCCTTGATCCACTTGGAGTTGAGTTATCTAGTTTGACCAGCACCGTTTATTGAAGATTCTGTCTTTTCTCTAGTGTGCATTTTTGTTTCTTTGTCAAAAATCAGGTGTCCATAGTATGAGGACTTATGTCTGGGTCTTCAATTTGACTTTATTGGTCGACATGTGTTTTTAAGCCGACACCGTACTGTTTTAATTACTATAGCTCGTTAGTACAACTTTAAATCTGGGATTCTGATACTTCCAGCAGTACCTTTATTATTCAGTAGTCTTTTCACACCCCTGGTTGTTTTGAAATTTTGACAGGACTGCATTGAATATGCAGATTGCTTTTGATGGGTTGGCCATTTACACAATATTAATCCTACCAATCCTTGTGCATGGGAGGTCTTGTAAGCTTCTAACATCTTCAATGTCTTAAATTTTTATTATGTAAGTCTTTCACTTGCTTAGTAATATTCATTTCAAGATATGTTTGAGGCTATTGTGAAAGGTATTGTTTACCTTATTTCCTTCCCGGTCAATTTGTCATGTGTATATAAAAAGGCTACTAATTTGTGTGTGCTAATTTTGTTATGCTCTGCTACTTTGATGAAAATATTAATCAACAAAAAAAATCTCTTCTCCATGAGGCTTGAAAGCTAAGGAATGGGCTGGATCCAGCATCCAAAGCCACAGCTTTAGTTCTACTGATATTGCTTGGTAAATTAAAGACTCATGTGGTAACAAAAAGAGAGATATACAGTAAAAGAAAGATTCAAAGTCAAAGAAAACCTCTAAATGGTTTAAAATGTGTTAAAAATATATGTAGACTAAAGGTTAAAGGTCTTAAAGTAAAAAAAAAAGAGAGTAGTTGGGTGTGGTGGTACACACCTTTAAT
>LOEQ01002584.1:38276-98585 GCA_001685075.1 Bramus lutescens
TGTCCATGGAGGTCAAGTGTGCCATGACGTGTCCATGGAGGTCAAGTGTGCCATGACATGTCCATGGAGGTCAAGTGTTCCATGACGTGTCCATGGAGGTTGGAGGACAACTTTGGGGAGTTGGTTCTCTCCTTCTACCATGTGGGACCCAGGGGTCAAATGTAAGTTGTCAAGCCCAGTAGTTGACTGTTGAGCCATCTTGTTGGTCCCACAACCTTTTAAAACAATTATTTTTTTATTTAATTTTCTCATTTACTTTATGCCCCAACCACAGTGTCCCCAATCCCTCCTCCCATTCCCTCCCCAGTTTCCCCTCTATACCCCTCCCCAATCTACCTCTCTTGTACCCCTATTCAGAAAGGGGCAGGCCTCCCATGGGTTCCAACAAAGCATGGCATATTACATTGAAATAGGACTGAGCTCCTCTCCTTGTATTAAGGCTGGGCAAGGCAACCCAGCATGGGGAATAGGTTCCTGGAAGCCAGACAAAGTGTTAGAGACAGGCCCCAATCCCACTGCCAGGAGTCCTACAAGTAGACCAAGCCACACAACTGTCACACATATGTAGAGGGCCTAGGCCAGTCCCATGCAGGCTCCCTAGTTGTCGGTCCATAGTCTGAACTCCCAGGAACAGGTCAGTTGCTTCTGTCAGTTTTGTTATGATGAGCCTACCCCCCTGACCCATATAATCCTTCTTCCCTCTCAACAGGATTCCCTGGGCTCAGCCCAGCACTTGGCTGTGGATCTCTGCATCTGTTTCCATTAGTTACTGGATGAAGGTTCTCCAGGGGCAATTGCAGGAAGTTCCTAATCTGATTACAGGAGATGGTCAGTTCAGGCTACCTACCGACCATTTCTAGGAGTCTTAGCTGGGGTCATCCTTGTAGATTTGTAGGAGTTTCTCTTGCATCAGGTTTCTACCTGATCCCAAAATGTACCCCCTATCAAGTCATCTCTTTCATTCTCCTCATCCATCCACCCCTCAGCCTGATTCCTCATGTTCTCATCCCCACACAACCCCAGCTTACCCTGGAGATCTCTTTTATTTCTTTCCCCTTCCTAGGGAAACCCATGCATCCCTCTGTGAGCCCTCTTTGTCATCCAGCCTCTCTGGGGCTGTGGATTGTAGCATGATTATCCTTTAATTTATAGCTAATATCTAGTTATAAGTGATTACATGCCAGGTTTGTCTTTCTGGACCTGTTTTGCCTCACTCAGGATGATTTTTTTTCTAGTTCCATCCATTTGTCTGAAAATTTCCTGATGTCATTGTTTTTAACAGCTGATTAATATTCCATTGTATAAACATACCACATATTGTTTATCCATTCTTCAGTTGAGGGGCATCTAGGATGTTTCCAGATTCTGGATATTACAAATAGCACTGCTATAAACATAGCTATGCAAGTGTCCCTGTGGTATGATCGAGCATCTTTTGGGTATATGCTCAAGAGTGGTACAGCTGGTTATTGAGATAGATTGATTTACAATTTTCTGAGAAACTGCTATATTGATTTCCAAAGTGGCTGTACAAGTTTACACTCCCACCAGCAGTGGAGGAGTGTTCCCCTTGTTCCACGTCCACTCCAGCATAAGCTATCATTTGTATTTTTGATCTTAGACATTCTGACTGGTGTAAGATGGAATCTCAGAGTTTTGATTTACATTTCCCTGATGGCTAAGGATGTTGAACAATTCTTTAAGTGTATCTTGGCCATTTGAGATTCTTCTGTTGAGAATAAATATTTGTTATTTTGAGATGGCACTCTTGTTTTTTCATTTTGTTGTTGTTGTTTTTCAAGACAGGGTTTCTCTGCGTAGCTTTGGTGCCTGTCCTGGAACTAGTTCTTTTAGACCAGGCTGTCCTTGAACTCACAGATATCCACCTGCCTCTACCTCCCGAGTGCTGGGATTAAAGGTTTGTGCCACCACCAGCCAGTTGAGATGACACTCTTTTAAACTGCCTAGGCTGGTTTGGAACTTGTACTGTAGCTCAGACTGGCCTTAGGCTTGGACTCCTTCTGCCTCAGCCTCCTAAGCAGCTGGAATTATGAATTTGTGCCTTCAGACCTAGCTTAGTCCATTTGCTTTTGAGACAGAGCATTGCTATGAAGTTCTGCTGTAAACTCCTGATCTTCCTGTCTCAGACTCTCAAAGTCTTGGGATTGTTGGTGATTGTCATGATGCCTGACTCTCCGTATTTTTCAAATTAAAATTTGTTGGGCCTTGAACTCCCTATCTAGGCAAGGATGACCTTAAACTTCTGATCCTCTTGCCTCCATTTGCTGATTTCCAGAATTACAGTTATGAGTAACAGCATTTGGCTTATGTAGTGCTGGGAATTAAGCCCACAGCCTCAGGCATGCTAAGGCAAGTAGTCAAGCCACTGGGCCCCAGTCCTGCAGTTTTCTTCCTAGGCCTTCCATGAAAGGACATCAATTAGTGCATCGCGGTCTGTGTTGGCAGCTGTCTTCATTCTTCTTCCCACGAGCAATTGTAGAAGGCACATGGGATAGTATAGGAGGAAGATGATAGGCAGTGGGGCTTGTTTTCATGAGTATATTGGGCCTGAGAGATTGATCCTCTTATTGGACTGCTGCAGAGTCTGAGCTCTGTGGGGGAAGCCACTGTAGATGACCAACATTGTGGCTTGTGGATCAGTGATGTACTGCATTGCATTTTTGCTGGTGGGGGTTGGGGTGGGGCTTGGTCAGGATGCAGCCCTCGTCTGGACAAGATGCTGCTATTGAGGCAGATGAGAGATTCTTAGTTTCTTCATTCCCACACATGGGGAGGATTGATCCTCAGAGACCTATAGGGGGAGCATGGAATGGCTCCTAACCCAGTGGGCCAGTATTGTTCTCATGCTTGTTATGCAGACAGGAACCATGGACATCCTGAGACCAAAGGGGCTGATGCTCAGAGGGCATTAAGGACCTTAAAACCCAGATACGCCACTTCTAAGATTTCCCTCTTAATATTTGACTAGTATTTATTGAACACCTGTGTAAATGGAGACTTTTCTCTGTCTCGCCTGGTCCCCACAGCTGCTTATAAAATAACCTCTCAGTGGCTTAATATTAATTATAATTGTTTGGCCAATGGCTTAGACATATTACTGACTAACTCTTCCAATTAAATTAACCCATTTCTACTAATCTGTGTATCGTCACATGGCCACGGTTTACCAGTGATGCCCTGGTGTGTTACTCCTTCTGCAGCTACATGGAACCTCCCTGACTCTGTCTTCTTTCTCTCTATATCTCTGTTTGGGTTTCCTGCCTAGCTATGTTCTGCCTGGCCATTGGCCCAAACAGCTTTATCTATCGACCAATGAGAGAAACACATATTCACAGAATACAGAAGGACATCCTGTATCACACCTGAGGCCGGTCCACCCTTCCATCCAGGGAGGTCTACTAGGCTCAAAGGATGGACCTGAACTAATGGTAGATGAGAGGAGATATCTAAACAGAACACTGTTTTCCATGGGGCCTACAGTGTTCTAGGGAAATGGAGGGAAGGATGGGGTCAGTTCTTTATATGAAGTCTAGTCATGGTGTTTGCTTTTCTGTTTGGCTGCAGGATACACAGTCAGCTAAGGGTGCTGCCAGGCATCTGTGTGGCTGTCTTCTTGCCACTTCGATTTGTATATACATCATGGCAGTTGGTGTTCAGAAGAGGGACAGAGAGGTGGGAGACTCCACGAGGCATCCTGGTACCTGCTCATCCTCTGGCTGCCATGGAAACCAAGGTGTGTCTGGGGCAAGTTTCTCAGGGCCTTCCACCGTCTTCTCTCCTGGTGTCCAATGATGTGTCCTGTTTCTCTCCTCTCTGCTTCCTCCAAGGCCGTCTCTTAACCATAGTGAGTTCTCTATGGTACTTGGAAAGTACCAAGGTGTCAGGAGGAGAAAAGCCAGGCTTGAGTGATAGAGCGTCTTCACTTCTGTGAACACTTTGTGAACCAAGAACCTCTCTTAGGGCGACTCCTAAGTTGTGCCCATGGAGGGAAACAACTTTCATTGCCCCAGTGGATCAGATTATTCTCCTGGGAGAGGACACAAGGTGAAACCGTTTATTCATGTGCAAGGGGAGAGGGAGGTGGGCCCACTGCATCCCCACCCTCTCTTCCAAGCTCATGTGGGATTTTTTTCCTGTTCCCAAATCCACATTGAGAGGAAGCTTTGTCTAAGGCAGCTGCCCTTGGAGTCAATACTACAGTTTCTTTCAGCCAGTTGACTGGCCTGCCCAGTGAAGAACCCTGTCTTGTTTGATTGGGAACACAGGAGATACAAGCATCACCATGCTGTGTGCAGCAGCCCTCATTCTGGCCACTGTGCACAGTGACAGGAATCTTGACACTGGGCTTTTGTCTCAGATTTCTTTCTTACAGGACATACCTGGAACAGGACCATTTGTCTCTTTAAAAAGAACCATGAATATATACCCCCTAAATGCATGGAGCCTTTGGTTGGCACCTAATAATTATGCATGTTTAATGGGATACAGTGTCTGAAGGGAATGAATGTAAGGTTTAGACAACATGGCACCAGTGTGGACATCTGGAACAACTTAATTAAGATGGCCACTACCAGATATGCGGGCAGCCACAAAAGTGCTAAATGTGACTGTTGTATAAGTCATTATGAAACCAGCTCTGGCGAGGAGCCACTTTTGGTGATTCTCTACCAAATGTCCTCAGGATTGAGTGTGTATGCCCACAGAATAAAGTGTGCCATATCAGTGGCATCTACTCTGGGAAATTCTTCAAATGAGTCTGTTCATAGGTGATTATAGGTTTGTCATATTGATAGCTGAATCCAACTATACACACACACACACACACACACACACACACACACACACAGAGTGGCACTTCAATGCATGTATACAATGTGTAAAAATCGAGGACACTGGCATGTCCATAACCCCAAACACTTAGCCATGTTTTTTGGCATTAGGAATATGAAAGTCCTCTCTACTAGTTACTTTCGTATACAGTTGTCAGTCATACTCACCCATCAGTGTTTTGAGACATTAGAAATTCTCCTAACATCACACACTAGTCACCTTTTCTGCCCCTACCTATTCCACCTTCCCAACAGTCCCCTCCTGACAGCCCATTCTTCCTGTCATTACTGGGACCTGTGGGGCAGGCATGGCTTCCCAAGCGGGACTTAAGACCCTGGACTCCCCTCTGGAAGTTTCAAAAGCTTGGCGTGGGAGTGATGCTGGGAACCTCCAGTAGAGCCTAAAGAACCAAATTCTGTTACCGAGCCTTTTTAAAGGAGCTGTGATCTTTGCAAACTTTGAGTCATTTAGTCCATATTTTTGACAAGTATCTTCCATGCATAAGTTCTTAGTTTTCAGGGGAATGCAAGTTTTCTTACATAAATCCTGAACAATAACAAATTTCTTAGAATCGACAACACTCATTGACAAACTTGCTGCTGTTGTCCTTGATATGGTGTGACACATTGCAAGCTGCATTAGCCTTCTTGAACAATCTCTACTGATGATGACTGGGGCTTCTCGTGGTTATGATGCAAACATCAAGACTTAGAATCTTCCCAAGGTTCGCTTGTGTCTGAGGCAGTTGATGCTACCTATTGTGATTCATTCCTTTTAGCATTTAAAAAATCAAACTTAGGGATAAATAATAGGGAATAGACTTGAGAGATACACACAGTGATCTAGACATGATCCTGTCCCTCTCCCCTTTCTGGATCGAAAGGGTGTACAACCCCTTGGTTCCTCTTCTTCCTCTTCCATGTGCTCTTTTAATTCCCTCTGAGTCTACCAGGAAACTCTTTGGTCTACCCCAGCAAGCTGAATGTAGACTCCACTCTCCAAACTGAGGTCAGACTCTATTGGTGATTGCCCCCAACATCAATCAGCTAGAACTTCAGTAGCAGTGGTAGACCAGAATGCCTCCTTGTAATCTTGGCTTTCTCAACATGGAGGCCTTAGGGTAGATGACCAGGAGACACCCATGTAGGGCTAGGGGACTCTGGGACCCTCAGTTAGGAACACTTGTTGCTCTGGACTTCAACCAGAGCTCTTCAGATTTTCCTGTGAGGTAGCTCTCATCTTGTTGTTTGAAGCCAAAAACACTGGCATTGTGATTAGAAGTGGTACTCAGTGGTGGACCATGGGTTTAGCAATCTGCGAGTCCTGGGTTCAACCCCCAGCACCAACATAAAGGAATGAGAAGTTGAAATTTTTCCAGAAAAGTGCCTGTTGTGGTTCCTGGGATTGAATATGCACTATACAAGCAAGGCTAGTACTTGTCAGACCTTGACTGGCTGAGTGTTGGGTACGGGGCAGAACAGGGCATTTTTGCACCTTTTCAAACTAAAGATGGACTGTGTGAAGGTTCCTATCTGACTACTGCCCTGTGGATTTAGAAACTGACTTGCACCAGCTCACATTCCTAGAAGGTGAGCCACTCGAGGTAAATTATTTTAAACATCACAGCATACAGAAGAAAACTGCCTTCTTTAAAATATTTTATATGGTTAGTAGGTTTTATAAAATTCTGTGACAGGTCACATATGCATGCAATGGGTTTCAGTTGTTTTTCCCTTCATTCCCCTCACTTAACCTTTCCCCCTATAACCGGAACCCTTCTTCCAAGGTCCCCTCCACTTCATGTCTTATTTCTATGTAAGACTCACTGGACCAGGTTTTTTCTTGGGGGTGGCTCCAACCAGCTCCCAAATAAAGAACACAGAGACTAATTATTAGTTATGAATGCTCAGCCTTAGCTTAGGCTCATTTCTTGCTAGTTCTCGTAACTTAATTTAACCTGTTTCTCCTCACCTGTTTTGCCTTGGGACTTTTTACCTTTCTTTCATTCTGTGTGTCCTGCTTTCCTGCTTTTCGTGGCTGGCTGACCGGTCCCAGACAGCTCCCTTTCTCTCTCATTCTCTCTTTACTCTCGAGCCTCGATTCCTCCTACTTATTCTCTCTGCTGTCAGCCCTGCCTATCCCTCCACCGCCTAGCTATTGACTGTTCAGCTTTTTATTAGACCAATCAGGTGCCCTAGGCAGGCAAACCCACACATCTTTACATGGTTAAACAAACGCACCATAAACAAATGTAACACATCTTTACATAGTAAAAGTAATATTTCACAATAACTCATTGAGTTTAAAAATTAAAGTTGCTTGTTTGAACATGGCTGGGGGGCGGATTATTTGCTGGGAGTGAGGACAATTTATTGGTGACTACACCACTGAAGAATTCCCCTCCCCTAGCAACTGTCACCTACCAATAATCCCTCAAGGAGGAGCAGGACCTTATGGGTCCCTCTTCTACCCATGATGAAATGTTGACAGGTCTAATTTTGTGCAGGTAATCGTAACTGCAGTGAATTGATGGCTACATCATGTCCAGAAGATGTCTTCTTGTGTCGCATTTCCCATCCTTCAGCTCTTATGTTCCTTCTGCTTTCTGTTTTGAAATAGCCCCTGAGCCTTGGCCTGGTTGATGTAGTATGCCATTTAGGGCCAACTACTTCATCCTCACTATTTTTTTTTTATTTTTTCATTTTATTTATTTATTTGGGTTTTTCGAGACAGGGTATCTCTGTGTAGCTTTGGAGCCTGTCCTGGAACTTGCTTTGCAAACCAGGCTGGTCTTGAACTCACAAAGATCTGCCTGTCTCTGTCTCCTGAGTTCTGGGATTAAAGGTGTGCGCCACCACTGCCCATCATTATCCTCACTAATTCTTGGCCCTTTAACCAGTTTTGAGAGTCTGCATTAACTACTGCCCATTAGATATCCAGCAGTTTTAAACCATGGATTTGAGAATTCTTTTGTGTGGTGGAAATAATTATTTAGAAATATTTATGGAGCTGGACAGTGGTGGTACACGCCTTTAATCCCAACACTTGGAAGTCAGAGACAGTAGGGTCTCTATGAGTTCAAGTTCCAGGACAATCAGGGTGGTTACACAGAGAAACCCTGTCTCAAAAAAAAAAATCAGCAAACAAGCAAAATGATTTATGATCCAAAGACCCTTTGATATTCTTTTTTTTAGATCTATAAGTCTATTATCTATCAGTGCTCATGTGGGAAAGCTTGTATTTCCCCTCGGTCAGGTGGCTGCAGGGCCTCAAGGACTTTTGCTATAGGGTTTATTCATTTATGATTTACTTGTAGTTATCGTGTTCTGCGGTTTAAATGGACACCCAAAGCAGTGCCTTTGCTGGGGAAGCAGTGAGTAGCCCAATGCCAGCCAATGGCCAGGTGCAGACATACTTTTTCCACTCCATGGGCAAGGCAACAAGGTCTGGCTTGCTCAAGATGAGCGTCAACCACACAGATGGCCTTGGCTGCGTTTGCACTGCTGAACATCCTCCTGTTTTCCAGGAATATTTAATGACAGTGGGAAATACGATCTAAAGTGAAGCCTGCTCCATCAGAGCTGCAGACTGTGCCCAGGCGCTCTGAGTCAGCATGAACAACCACAGGCAGGAAAGGAGCCAGCCAGTCAGGGTTACTACCCCAAGAGGGTGATGGAGGAAGAACCAACAGGAGGTGCCAGCCCCAGGGCGGTTAGTTAACCCCTCGGTCCCAGCACTCTGGTTGGAGGGAAGGAGATGTGAAAAGCAAGAAGGAGGAGAGGTTGCTAGGGAAAGGACCAAGGAGCATCACTGATGAAGTTCAGTAGTGTGGACCACTATTTTATTTCCATGAGCCAGCCCTGTCCTGTCTAACAATCCTGTTAAAGGCAGTTGGCTGCCAACTCTTTAGGGTCCCCTAAGGTCATGTCTACAGGGTTCTTATTTTTATCCTTGAATACTGTTTAAAAGGCAAGTTGAATATTGCACCTGGAAAGCCAGATTAAATGGATCTATGTAGCTTCAACAGTTGCTCTGATCCCTTCTTCAGTTACTATTGCTGTTTCCGCTCTAGTCTAACTATTCCCACCAAAAATGTGATTGCCATTGGAGTAGTATTAAAAAGTAGGGCAGAGTCAGGTATTGGGGCACAAGTCTGTAAATTCAGCACTTGAGAGAAGAAGGTGGCAAGACAGATTGTTCAAGGCCAGCCTGGGCTACAGAGTGAGACCTATGGGTATGGTTGGTTGATCGGACTTTGGTTCCCCTTGTTCACTGTGCCCCCACCTCACCTCCCACTGAGCATTCTGCCATGTTATGATACAGCACCGAGGCCCTCCCCAGATGAGGTCCCTCAGCCTTGGACTTCTCAGCCTGCAGAACCATGAGCCAAGAGACTTCTGTTATTTCTAAGTCATTCAGTTTGTGGCTTTCTATTACAGCAGCAGCAAATGAATTAAGTCTGAGATAAAGAACCTGCTTAGGAGGGTTTGTCCACCTCTGCGGTCTAGTGTGTTACTGTGAAGGGCGTCTGTGCAGATTTCCGCGACCTTTGCAGTGAGGGCTTTTTCCCCTTCGGCTGTTGGTACTGATGGAGATGAACTTGTCAGAAGAAGAGGAGGGAATGGAAACTAAGTTTGGGTTCTAAAGCAACTGATTTCCACATGCTGTGTGCTGCTGTTGCTGCGCCACTATTTCAGGATCCGTGAAGAGGAGGGGGATAAGGGACCAGCAAGGGCTTTAGCCTCCTCCAGGGACCTGGGTTCCTGGGGCTTGGCCACCCTAGGGGTGATTTGACATGTGGGTGGAAGGTGATCTTACTTGGCCCATCCTGTCCCCCTTGCTCTAGCAGGTAATTTGCTGGGGATTTACTCCCAGGGTTGCATTACATGCATGTTTGTGCTCCACCACTGGGCTGCAGTTGTTAGTTTCCGAGTAGCTATGGGGTCTCTGTGTGTCACTTAGATTGGCCTTATGCCCTAGGTCTTCCTGCCTCAGCTGGGATTTAAGGTGTGTGCCACCACACCTAGCTAGGCACCATAGAGTATTATTGGGCTTCAACCTAGGTTCAAACTTAAAATGTAGCCAAGGCTAGCCTTGAATTCCTGCTCCTCCTGAATCCACCTCTCAAGTCTAGGGTTACAGACATGTGGCACCACACCTGACTCTAGGCATCAATTTTTAATAGACAGGCTTTTGTCTACATTTTTTTTTGAAAATTGTGTTTCGCCATTTAACTGAGAGAGGAAAAGGAGCCAGTGAGATGGTTCAGTGAGTAAATGCCCTGGCTGCTAAGCTGAGCTGGATCACCTGGAACTCAATCTTGCAATCTGCATGAGGGAAAGAAAGAATTGGCTTCCACAGGCCATCCTCATATTCTGGGCTCCATATGTATGCTGTGACATCAGTGTGATCACACACATACACACATATACACACATACACACATACAAATACATACACATGCACACATACACACATACAAATACACACAAATACACACACATACACACATGCACACACATACACACACATATACATATACACAAATACACACACATACACATAAGGAAAAACAGTTGAGAATGTGCATACTGTTTCAACAGATATCTGTGTTCATTGCTGAGTCTCCATGTGGGCTCTTTGTTGTAATTTTTCCTCCTTCCCCTTCATCATCTGTTCTGAAATAATCCAAGGTTCACACGAAGTTGCAGACTCAGTGTAGAGGGTTGGCCACCTCCTACCCAGTTTATCCCAGTTCCAGCATAATTACAGCGTAGTGCCCAAACCAGGGCCTGTCATGGGTATCTCGTGTGTGAGGCTCAATGGCATGTTATTACAGACACGTAGTCCCCAGACCGTCACCTCCTGCCCCTGTGGATGCACCCCTTCACCCACGCCTCCAGCAACCACTGATCTTTTCCATGTCTGTAGTTTTGTTATTCTTCAAATGTCACATACATGGAATCTTGTGGTGTGTGACCTTTTGAGACTGGCTGGTTTTCACTCAGCAGAATTGCCTTGAGTCCTGACCAGTCTGGTGTGTGTACTCAGCCTTTTTTAAAATTTATTTTATCACTGAGTAGAGCTCCTTGAGGTAGCTAATTTTTTGAGCCAAACTGTAGGTCATAATACTGGATATTTGGTCCACCTCTCTTTACCCAGCCCACACCCCTGCCTCAGCCCTGCTTCCCTTCCTCTTTTTCTCTTGGAGTATGAGTCTCACTGTGTACCCAGGTTGGTCTAGAACTCATGATTCCTCCTGCCTCAGCCTCCTCAGTGTTAGGTGTGCAGGCCTTTCACTCCCCCAACTTCCTAGATATTTCTGTAAGGGATTTGGGGTGAGTACATTTAGGTCAACAGATTTGGGTAAAGAAGACTGTCTTCCATGGAGTACATGCCACTGACTCGTGGGAAGGCCATGCTAGAAAAATGGCTGATTTCCCTAAGGAAGAGAATTATTCCAGACACTCCTAACAGACTTTTCTGGTCTTCCAGTGTGACCTGTGATGTCTGGGATGGTCCCTCCATGTGAGAGCTTTCTTAAAATCTCTCTGTGTGTGTCTTCATCTCTACTCACATCCACACAGCCACTGCACACATACACACCACACACACATTCATACCCCAAGTCATATGCACATTCACAGTCACATAGACACATACACACCGAGTCACAGACATATACACAGTCACACACACACACACACACACACACACACACACACACAGAATAATACCATCTCTGAAGACCCGATGTACCAGTTTCTTAAATCATCCACTGTATTTTCTGGTTTTGGTTTTAACAAGTGCAGTGCTCTCTCTCTCTGTGTGGAAATGAGCGTGTGTGCGTGTGTGTATGTAAGTTTCTGGGGAGATAGTGTCTTGTGTCTATGAAATAGATATTCACTGATTTAGTCACTGGGTTGTAAGGAAAGTAAGGGTACATTTAGCTTTTTCTTTCCTTTTTCTCCTGCTCCCTTGTTTTTTTCTTTGTTGTTGTTTTTGTTTGTTTGTTTGGTTGGTTGGTTTTGGGGTTTGGCTTTTTTTTCTGAGACATTGTCTCACTATGTAGCCCAGGCTGTCTTTGAATTTGTGATCTCCTGCTCTAGCCTCCTAAGTGCTAGGATTACAGATGTATAACCATGCCTGTGTTCCATTTAGCTTCCCCCAGTTCTGTTTTTTAACATAAAATTTTATTATTTGAGAATTTCATGTATTTTGACCATAGTCACACCCCTTTTCTGACTCCTCCAGACCCACCCCACCTTCCTATCCATCTCAACTTCATGTTGCCTTTTGTTATTTTTGATAACCCATGAAATCCAGTTCATGCTTCCTATGCTTTCCTGGGTATGAGGCCATCCATCCACTGGAGCACACTGACCTACCAGGGGACACACCTTTAAAGAAAACCAACTCTCTCTCTTTTGGAAGCCATCAACTGTCCACAGCTCCTCAGCTGGGGGTAAGAGCTCATGAACCCCTCCCCTCGCGTGCTGGAGTGTCAGCTGGCATGATCTCGCACAGGTAATCACAGCTGTCCTGAGTTCCTAAGTGTCACAGTCCTGTCACGTCTGGAAGACCCTGTGTCATCCTGTGCCTCCCTGGTATCGGCTTTTCCAGTCTTTCCACCTCCTCTCCTACAAGGGTTGCTGAGTTTCGAGGGGGCTTTTTAAGAGTCTAATGCTCTATGGTTAAACTAACTGGAGACCCACTCACTCTCCAGAGTGAGAGCACCCTTATGCTCTGGCAACTGTGCCACGCAAGGGCCCTGGTCTTTCTTTCCTCAGCAGCACTTAGGGTTCCTGGCTTTATTTCCATAGTTCCCATAGGTGGACAGGGACAGTTCACATGCTCCTAATTCACATTTCCCTGGTGGCTTGATTGGGGAACACATGTGTGTTCATGTGCCTGTTTGGCATCTGTTTGATCATCGTCAGAAGATTATGTATATCTCTTTGCCCATCCTCTAATTAATTGTTTAATCTTGAGTTATTAAAAATATGTATCCTGGGTATGAGTCCTTTGTCATACATGTAGGTTGTTAAAAGGTTCTCCAGGTCTGTGATGGAAAGAATTTTAAAGATGTCCTCTGAGATCCGTATCTCCTGCTTATCCTGTCAGGTACTCAATAGGTACCACTGTGAACGGATTTTGCACATGCAGTTAAGGTTACGGGTGTGGTGATACTTTACCATTTTTATGGTGATTTGTCACAGAAGGGAGAGACGCGCGTGTGGCCTATGACCACCTTGCTCTCAACAAGGTGATGAATAAATGAAAGCAATGAGGTCCAGCTTTTTTTTTTTTCAGAATGTGCTTTTGGGTTAGACTTAAGAATTCTTTCCCAAGCCTTTGGTTATGAAGATGTTCCTGTAGAGATGTTTAAATGTTCATACACTGTAGGTGTTCCTTACCCTCGTTATTTATTTATTATTTGCTTAGTCTCTCTCTCTCTTCTCTCTCTCTCTCTCTGTCTCTCTCTCTCTCTCTCTGTGTACAAGCATGAGCACCCATGCTACTGTATGAGCGGAGGTGAGAGAGCAGCTTACAGGAGCCAGTTCTCTCCTTCCACCCTGTGGGTTTAGAGGATGGAACTCAGTCTGCCTTTACCTACTAAGCCAGCTCACCAGCCGCATAGTTCATGGTTTATATTTGCACACTTTATCTTTCGGAATCATTGCAGACGATGTGAGATGTAGACGATGGTGGCTCTCTCCCCGCACCTCTACTTTCCCTGCCTCCCCTCCCTCCTTTCTTCCTCTCTCTTCTCTTGATCATCCAGTTACTCCAGCACTGCGCGTTCAAAGATGAGTGTGCTCCTTTCACTCGTGCTTGCTGCTTGTCAAAGTCAGACGCCTCCTCTTACTGGTTCTTAGTTCTCCCTCTCTAGGTTTCTCAGCCAGTCATGGCCTCGGTCACTGCAGCTGGACACTAGCTCTGCAGTTCAGGTAGACTGACCCTCGGTCACTGCAGCTGGACATGAGCTCTGCAGTTCAGGCAGACTGACCCCGATCACTGCGGCTGAACGTGAGCTCTGCAGTTCAGGCAGTCTGACCCTCGGTCACTGCAGCTGGACATTAGCTCTGCAGTTCAGGTAGACTGACCCCCGATCACTGTGGCTGGACACTAGCTCTGCAGTTCAGACAGACTGACCCCCGATCACTGCGGCTGTATGTGAGCTCTGCAGTTCAGGTAGACTGACCCTCGGTCACTGTGGCTGTATGTGAGTTCTGCAGTTCAGGCAGACTGACCCCCGATCACTGCGGCTGTATGTGAGCTCTGCAGTTCAGGTAGACTGACCCTTGGTCACTGTGGCTGTATGTGAGCTCTGCAGTTCAGGCAGACTGACCCTCGGTCACTGCAGCTGGACACTAGCTCTGCAGTTCAGGTAGACTGACCCTTGATCACTGTGGCTGTATGTGAGCTCTACAGTTCAGGCAGACTGACCCTCGGTCACTGCAGCTGGACACTAGCTCTGCAGTTCAGGTAGACTGACCTCTGATCACTGCGGCTGTATGTGAGTTCTGCAGTTCAGGCAGATTGACTCTTCCTGTTTTGTTTTTAATGATTGCTTTAGCTATTCTAGTCTCTTTGCTTTTTTGTATAAATTTTAATTAATTTTTATTAAATAAATCAATTAAAATTTAATTACATTTATTATCAATTTTATTTCTCATGCAGTGTGTTTTGATTATGTTCTTTCTCCTCTCCCAAGTCTTCACAGATCTTCCCTACCATTTAGGGACGGGTGCTCCAAAGCCATTTACTCTCTTCGCGTTGCCCAGCTGTGGAGTTCTTTGTGGTTCCCACCTACTACAGGAAGTGGTGTGTCTGATGAGGGTTGAGTGATGGGCTGACCTATGGGTATAGCAACATTTCCTGAGGAGTTGTTTGATTGCTATGTTCCCTCAGCAGAATAGTAGTAGGTTCTGTATAAATTTTAGAATAATCTTGTATAAAGTTAAAAATACCTTGCAAGAAGACAGGAGAGGGCTACCAGGGGGAGACAAAGTATAAAAAGTACACACATACACACAAATACACAAACACATAGGCACACCCATCACAATAAGACCCATTTCTTTGTATGCTAACCAAAAATTCATAAAAATATATTGCTAGGATTTTGATCAAAAGTGTGTTAATAAACATGGACTTCTGCTTGGAGAAGATTGACATCTTTGCTGTAGTCTTTTTTCATGAGCATGTTCTTAGATGTTAGTATAAAAATCCTATGTGTATTACATTAGATTAATACCCCCATATTTCATTTTTAGACAGAATGAGGCTGGAATTCTGCTCTTGGTTTCCATACATCTGCACCAGTATGTACAAATATGGTGGTTGTGACCTTCTTAAATTTATCATTGCTGGTTCAAAAAACTGGGGGGGGGGTAGATTCCACAGCGGTTTCCATGGAGACCATGGTGCCACCTTCCTTTTGTTCATTCGTGGCCTTATGGTGCTATTGGAACTTCCAGAAGTAAGTTGATTAACAACTGTGACAACAGACGTCTCGCCTTGTTCCCAGTCTTGGGTGCAAAGCATTAAATCTTTCATCAGATTCCATGTTAGCTGTGGTTGTTGGTAAATGCTAAGCATCAGCTCCTTTCCTGAGACTTTTGGCAAGAACAAGTGTCAGATTTTGTTAAATGTTGTCTCTTTTTCTGTCAAAATTTTAATTTTTTAAAAAATATTTTATTCAATGTCTATACATGCATATAATCTGTTTTCATCAAACCCACCCCCATTCCATCTCCTCCAACTTCTTCCCCGCCCCCCACCACTTTTCCTTACATCTTCATGCACACTCTCTCTTTAATACCACTGCGTCCATTTTGTGTGCCTGTGTGTGCACATGCGTGGGACCATCTCCTTTCAGGGACCACATCCGTGATGAAAACTGACTCTCCTCCCCAGTATCCACCAGTTAGGGGTGGGACTTCTTGAGGTCCTCCTCCATCCATGTTGGGATTTTGGCTGACTTGAGTTTATATATGCAGTCCCAGCCAATGTGAGTTCATCTGTGCAACTACTGTGTCATGTCTGACAAATATTGTTTTGCTGAGGACTTCTGTTCCCTTTGGCTCTTGCAATCTTTCTGCTTCCTATTCCCTGATGATTTCTGAGCTTTGGAAGGAAGGGGTGTGATACAGATGTTCAGTTTAGGGCCGAGTACTCTGAAGTCTCTTATTCTGTGAATGTTGACCAATTATGGGTCTCTGTATTAATTGCCATCTACTGCAAAGAATCTTCCTTGATGAGGGTTGAATAATATACTAATCTATGCGTACAAAAACAAGAATTTAGGAGACAGTTCATTACTGTGATCATTTAACAGAATAATAGTACTAGGCAATCCTCTCTGACCTGCCGAGCCACAGGTTTTTGGCTTAGTGGTTCCAGGCATGTGTTCTGTTTGTAGAGTAGGCTTTGGGTCCAATCATAAAATTGTTGGTTACATCCATAACACTTGTGCCACTGTTGTACCAGTGAACATATCTTGCTAGGCCTTTCATTGTTGTTGCTCACAGAGCTCACAGTTGAGTAGGACGGTTGATGAGTTTTCTTCCTGGGTAGAACACAAAAAAACCTTCCAGCACTCTGAAATCTAGCAGCTGGGGTGAAGCTTCCAGGTCAGTACCAGCTTGAGTTTTCCTTGTGCTGTGACTTAGTTATGTAATGTCTTCAGCAGTGGGGTCTTACCATCGAGTTCTGAATGGTAACCTAGAGAAATAAAAATAGATTGTAATGTTTGTAGAGGAGACTTTAAAGGACCTCACTGATAAATAGCTCAAAAAGAGATAATCCGTACCTGGTAGTGATTTATTTATTTTATTTGATAGTCTTTGGTGTCTGGAGGAGACAGGGTCCTCCTGTCACAAGGTGACTTTATTTAAATCTCTTTTATCCCTTACTGTATGTATTTATTTTAGGAAGTTTCCATGGTAGTAAGTTTCCAGATGGCATTTTCAGAGGTCTTTAGTGTTAGTTCTCCTTCCCCATACTCCCTCCTATACCCTGCCCTCTCACCCCTCACCCCATTTAACCCTTCCTGTTTCGTTGTCCTCCATTTTCATCAAGTGGTTTGTGTTTTACTTGTGTTTTTGTGGACTACACTGATTGACTTTCAAGTGTTGAACCAATCTTGCATCCTTAAAGTAAACTCCACTATGTCATGTGGTATTAATCTCTTAAAGAGTTTTAAAATTCGCTTACTGATATCCTGTTAGGGATTTTTGGCATCTGTCCTCATGAAGTTTGCAGGGTTTGGGGTCCTATTTTTGGTTTTATGTCAGGTAATAACAGCTTCATAAAATAAGCTGTAAAGTACCCCCTTCTGTTTTGGGGAATGAACTGTATAAAGTTTATGTTAAGCCTCCTATAAATATCTGGTAGAATTCTCTTCAGAGAAACTATCTGGCCTGGAAGTTTCTTCTCGGGGAGCTATAGGCTACAGAGCATACTTTCTATTTGTATTTCAGCTTCAGGGCTATTAGTGTTTTGTCTTGGGTGCTTGTGGAAGTTGGAATTTTCATGGACTAGATCCATTTCCTCTAAATTGTCAGATTTATGTATGAAATCGTATTTGTTATCTGTGTGATGTCTGTATCATCTTTAGTTTTATCTTTTAGTTCATTTGTGATGGTGGCAGCCTGTGTTTGCTCTCTCTCTTTGACAGTCTTGATACAAGTTTATTCATTTTATTGAGTTTTCCAAAAAACCTGTAACTGGAGGACAAGGTGGAGGAGGGAAAATGGAGAGGTGGGATGAGCTGTTGTCATTTCTCTAGGTTACCATTCAGAACTCGATGGTAAGACCCCACTGCTGAAGACATTACATAACTAAGTCACAGCACAAGGAAAACTCAAGCTGGTACTGACCTGGAAGCTTCACCCCAGCTGCTAGATTTCAGAGTGCTGGAAGGTTTTTTTGTGTTCTACCCAGGAAGAAAACTCATCAACCGT
This sequence comes from Bramus lutescens, assembly GCA_001685075.1. NCBI lineage: Eukaryota > Metazoa > Chordata > Mammalia > Rodentia > Cricetidae > Bramus > Bramus lutescens. The sequence continues at coordinate 56,099 of LOEQ01002584.1, forward strand.
CCTACTCAACTGTGAGCTCTGTGAGCNATTTCTCTAGGTTACCATTCAGAACTCGATGGTAAGACCCCACTGCTGAAGACATTACATAACTAAGTCACAGCACAAGGAAAACTCAAGCTGGTACTGACCTGGAAGCTTCACCCCAGCTGCTAGATTTCAGAGTGCTGGAAGGTTTTTTTGTGTTCTACCCAGGAAGAAAACTCATCAACCGTCCTACTCAACTGTGAGCTCTGTGAGCGACAACAACGAGTGGCCTGGTAAGATATGTCCATCCTTCCCTTTCCGGGACTGCTGGGAAGAGTGGATGCAGGTGGGAGAGAAGAGCCTCAGGAAGAGAGAGGAATGTTAGGGCAGACATTGTAAATCTATGCTTTTTCTGCTTCCAGGCTACTGGGGGAACAAGTTGGAGGTCTTGAGGAAGCCAACCCCTGTCCTTCCATGCTTCTTAGCCTCTTTTGAAAGGGGTCTTGGATCATTTGGAACTTGGGGTATATGGGAGGTGTTATCCAGAAACCTCACATACACTGTGCAGAAGAAATAGAGAAGGATGCTGAGGCCCTCGGCTGTCCTGAGGGGATACACTCTCCCTCTCCTCAACAGGAACGTTTCATTTGCATTTAAGTCACATCATATTTGCATAGGATTTGCATAACATTTGCATTGTAGGATGCTAGGTCAGGAGGAAGCTTTTTGGAGAGACTTCCATTGGACACTCAGATCTTCTACAGGGACCCAAGTGTTCTTTCTTAGTTGTGACGATAACACGACTTGGACAGGACCCAGTTGACCAGTTGTGTTATCTTGGCCTTGGATGTGTCCACTACTAAGTCTGTCAGGCTGTCCTGGGAGCAGAAGAGCATGCATCAGGAGCATGGGGCCTGATGGCACGGTGGGGCCTCCCATTTAATAGAAGAACCCTGGCTATTTTCCACATATAAATATATGAGGGAAAAGTTTCCCAGACTTTTTGGAGTTTAAACAGCTCTTATAAAATGGCATTTTGATGAGCTGAGCATAAACGAATTGGAAACATTCAGATAACATTTCCCAAGGGCTTAGAAACCGAAGAAAAAAGTGCTTGGCAAGAGGTCTGAGGGGCTGGGCCAAGAGCCTGAAAAATGATTTGAGACATTGTGATGAACCCAAAATACCACCCGCTTCTCCTGTCAGCTACTTCAGAAAGTCCAGAGAGGAGGCCTTGGGCAGAAGGGGAAGCTAGTTTCTCTTCAGGAAGTAGCAGGAGCCACTCTGAAACCATGCTTGCCTGCAAAGAGCTTCTCACCTGGGCTGAGTTTATTGCCAACATCCATCCATCCATCCATCCATCCATCCATCCATCCATCCATCCATCCATCCATCCATCCATCCATCCATCCATCCCTCTGACCATCTACCCTCCACCTTTCTGTCTATTCACCTGCATCCATTTGCATATACCCACAAGCCCATTCACCCACCTACTCATCCACATATCCATCCATCCATCCATCCATCCATCCATCCATCCATCCATCCATCCATCCATCCATCCATCCATCCATCCACCCATCCAACCATCCATCCACTCTTCCTCCCTCACTGAATACCCACCCTTTATAGCTCTGGGAGACTAGGTGACAAGACACACTCACCCATGTTCTTGCAGAAATTGATGTGGTAAGAGAACTTGAAAACAAAGCTTTGAGAGCTCAGTCACTGCAGGAGCCTTAAGAAGCTTGACCCCCGCCCCCCTGTAAGATCATGAAGGCAACGGACTTGCTAAAAGCTTCTGGTGTCACTCTAGCAGAGCATTCTGCTGCCTCCTATTACACCAAGGACCCCAAAATTAAGGTGTTTCTTGTGATAGAAGGGAAAGGAAAGGGCTCAGTTTACCCCAAGCCCAGACCCACCTCAGGACTTTGGAATGAAGATATTTTATGGTGCGGTAGTCATGTTTGTTGGGGTAGAGATCTGTCCTAGAGATATTGTTCATGTCCTTGTGTAACCCCTACCAAAACCCTGTGGGGCAGAGTCATGGTTTCTCAGCACATGGAGGCTGAAGGTAGACCTGGTTGGATTTGGGACCATAGTCTGGACCAGGTGACAGAGCATCTTCTAAAGGGTAAGAGCAGAGTCTGGGACCCACCAGTTGCCAAAAAGTTTAGGCTGTGTTACTGGACCAGGCAATGGAGTATTTGACCTTAATGAAAATTGCTGAGAATAGCAAGGCCCAAGAAGATCCTTCTGGGTATAGAAGACAGAATCTTGGAAGGAACTTGGGGGGCCTTATTTATGATAACACTGACCCTCTCTTGTCCCCAAAGGGAACTTTTATAACATGGCCTTTTTTTTCTGTCTTGGATATAAATATACTTCAGGTCAACAGTATACATTTAAATGGAGAGAGCCCCAGATAAACATTTCAGGCTTCTTTTCTATGCCCATTCCTCTCACTTCTCAAAGGAACCACTTACCAGTATCCTGTATTAGTGAAGGGGTTGTCTAATGGTGTTTACTCAATGTCTTGCTTCTAAATATATAATCACTACAATATAGTTTCTGTGGATCCAGATGGGAGCCGAGAGCCATCATGGTAAGCAAAAAAGGCCCCGAAGATTTCCTAACTGTCCTTAGGGGTCATTAACCCCCTGTCTCCAAGCCTAACAAAGCCCACTTGGCAGAAGTGGCATATTCCAAACATCACATGAAGACAAGCACACTTTTCATGCCTCTCTTTGGTAAAAGAATGCTATTGTCTTTCTTGCTGAAAACACAGAACATTGTAGAACGTCTCTGGTTCATCCACATTGAGCCTTTGGAAACACAACTTATTGCAGTGGTGATCCTTGCTTTTCCTCATGCTCAGGATGAGAAAATGACTGTCATATTCCAAAGGCAACAACCACTAAAAATATATTCTAGAAAAGTTAAATAGAAAGCTTGCTTCTCTGAAAGGCCAGCTGAGGGGCCTTCACGTCACCCAGCTGATTTCTAAATGGAGGCACGAAGCATAAGCCATTTCCAACCACCATGTTGTCCTTCACACCCTTGGACACCCTGCATGACCCACAAGTTCCCAGACACAACTGGCTGAAGAGGCCACTGTGACCTGCTACTCATTTCAGTTACAGCATGAGAAAGCCCCCAGGTTGCTTTACTATGTGACTGTTCCCAGAATTCTAAGGGACCTGTGGGTGGGATGTGAGTGATCAGATCAGGAGCCCTGTCCCCAGTCAGGCTGGGACACCTAGTGTCCCCCAGAAGAGGCTAGGAACAAAGCTGGGTTTTCTTTAGCACCCACCGATCCAAATTTGGCTCAGTTGTTATGTTAGTCAGGGTTTTAGAGGAACAGAACTGATAGAATGAATCTCCATATAAAAAAGGGGATTTATGAGACTGGCTTATAGGCTGTGCTCCAGCTAGTCCAACAAAGGCTGTCTACCAACAGAACATCCAAGAATCCTGTAGTTTTTCAGTCCAAGAGGCTGGATGTCTTAGCTAGTCTTCAGTATATGTCAGAATCCTGAAGAAGTAGGCTCTAATAACCAGTGAAGGATTGAACTTGCCAATGAGAGCCAGGACAAACAGGCAAAAAGCAAAAGTGTCCTGCTTGTGTGTCCTTTTTATAGGCTGCCACCGGAAGGTGTGGTGGTCTAAAGCCCACCCAGAAGACTTGAACTCACTCGACCTAAATTTGTGGGCCTTTCCACTTCAAATGGTCCAGTTAACTAAAAAATCCCTCACAGGTGTGCCCAGTGGCTTAAGTGTTTAGTTATTTTCAGATGTAGTCAAGTTGACAGCCAAGAATAGCCATCATACTTGTGAAAGGAGCCCCACTCAAGAACCCAAACACCACCCCACAGACATGGAAACCCATGATGCAAGTTTGCTTCTTTCCCAGCCAGTCATGCTCTATCCTGGTCCCATCCTATTTGCCATCTGAGGAGTTTGGGTAGCCAAGGCTACATAGTAATGCCTCTATAATCCTCAGCCCTGTGACGGAGATGCTGTTGACAGCCCCAGGCTGAGAGGAAAACAAAGGTTCAGACAGGATAGGGTACTTGCTCCTAGCCAAACACTAGGAAGTGAAATTGCTGAGACCAGAATACTGGCTGCCTGACTGCAATCCCCCTGGTGGAGCCCATGTTCTTCTGACACAAAGCCACAGACCTGGATCCTGGAACTTTCCAAACTCCCTGAGCTCTTTCTCAGCTAGACATACTCTACAGTAGGGCAGATTCACCTCCTGAAAGGGAAGCGTCACCTTCCCTGAGAGAATCAGACACCAGAGTGTGGATGGGCATTGTCCAGTCAGTCAGCAAGGTGGGCTCTGGGACTAGCTGGTGAATAGGGAAGTGGAAGGAAGATGGGGCTGCACTGCCATCCTTTATCTTGTTACTTATTGGAACAGGAGCCACTGGAGAAAGAGTTCTAGGGGTTCCTTAATTGCTACTCAGAATGCTTTGAAAAGAGGATAGCTAAGGGAGACTTGGGGAGCCTTGAGATGACGCCCCTGCCTGCTTTCTATCTGTGTTCCCCATCAGTGGGCTGGAAGTCTTAGGCCAATAATTAACAATCAGTCTTCATTGTCTGGAAGGGCTGGTGCTCCCCGCTCCTTGAGGCTGGTGAGACGTGTGACCAGTTCCAGTCAGTGTAGCCTGTGGGCTGAAGGGAAGAGTAAAAGAGCTGGAGCTGTTTCGTCCAACACTGAATAATAAACACTTTATCTGGGGTTTCTTCTATCAGTAAGGGTCCCTGGGTGACCCCAGTGAACAGCAGAGCTCAGGGCCATGGGTAACAATCCAGCCTTCCAGTCCCGAGTAAGTGTGATGGGTTCTGGAGGAAAAGTCAAACCAGGAGAATCGAATATCCAAGAAAAACATTGCTCTAAGCGTGAGTATGACATCCAAATTGTCACATGGCTAGAAAGGGGATGCAGAATTCAAACCCAGGTCCATTTACTGAGTAAACTATGCTGCCTTCCAGTAGTTTTGTGGTCACAGAATGAGAGGGCCAGCCTGCCCCAGGACAAGCAGTTTGGGAGGACACTTGAAATGAACCTGCTTGAATATGTGACAAGGGAGGGCGTTCTTGCTCCTGGAGTCTGCTGCCAATACACTTAAGCAGATGGCAGTTTACTAATATAGGGTACAGTGGAGGCTAAAAGGTCCAAGGTCAGGGTGCCAGCAGGTTCAGTGTCTGTGGAAGGGCTTGTTCTTCATGATCATGCATGTGTTTGCATGGAAGAAGTGTGTGTGCGTGTGTGTGTGTGTGTGTGTGTGTGACAGAGAGAGAGAGAGAGAGAGAGAGAGCGAGAGAGCACTTTGATAAGGAGATTAATTCTATCTGAAGATCACACTCATAGCCTAATCATAACCCATTATCCTCAACTTTTGATCCCATCACCTAGGGAGTTCACAGCCATGTTTCTCAAATGTGATCGTGTTCATCTAAAACGTTGAATCCTGTGGGAAGGTGCCTTGGGCTCAGCAGGTCTGGCATGAAGCCTTGGGCTCTGCAAGACATCCAGGCTCTCAGGCTGCTTCAGGGCATCGCTCTGTGTACTGAGGTTTGATGAGCCAGCAAGTGTAGGAGACACCCAGCTAGACTTACCTGCTCAGGATCCCGATTGTCCCAAGAACACCATTTGGTAGCCTACAATGCCCAAGTGACCCTGCAGTTCTGCCAATAGTAATAAGTGCTAGGAGACTTTAACACCAGGTCCTACGCAAACAGCTTTCGGAGTAGGCTGGATTTTATTTGGTCTCTGAAATATTGCCAGCTTGGCTACAGAGTAGATTGTCAGCTCCAAAAGAAGTTTCATTTTCTAACATATTGAAACAATTAGAAGGACCCCACTCTTGTTGAAAAGAAGACAAGGACTTATGTATCCAAATCTAAGCCATCATGATAGCTTCCAAAGTCTCTACTCCCTGGTGCACATGCACCTTCTTCAGCTGTGCAGTCAGACACCAAAGCAGGTGCTGCTGGGGTGGGATTCTGCAGGTAGAATTAGGTCTCAAGTAGACTGATTATTGGGCAAAGAGATTTTGTTGAGTGAACTGGAGCTAACAGGGTGTTTGCTTCAAAGGGGCCAGGCTCTTCCTGGTGAAGGAGATGCCAAGAGTGAGAGCAATTAATGTGGAACTCTGTCATTCGGTCTGAAGATTTGAAGGGACGATATGGCAAGGTGTGTGGGTGGCAGCCAACCACACAGTATAGCCCTTAGGGACTTTAATTCTATAGGCCATTCATCCTGCAACCTGAGTGAACTTGACCAAATCCTTCCTTGAAATTCTAGAAAGGAAGTCTACTATCTCTATGCTTTGATGTCAGCCTTCTGAGATGGATCAAAGAATCTAACCGTGCCATGTCCAGATGTCTGACTCGATGAACTGTATGTGACACATGGGTGTGGCTTTAAGTTGTTAAGTGTGTGACACTTCAGTATTCAGCCATAAAAAGCTAACACAGCCACAAAGGAGCTTTAAAGCATCACGGGCCATGCGGTGGAACTGTGTGAGTGGATGGCGGTGTGCATCATTTATATCCACCTTGTGCTGCCTATCACAAAGCATAGGTGTAGAATTGAAAAGTCATGGTTTTTTTTTCTGCTTTAAGTGAATGTCTTTCTTCATGTGTGTGTGTGTGTGTGTGTTTGTGTGGATATAAGTATGGTGTTCATGCTCCTCTGCTCAGTCCAGGAGGACAAATACAGCCTAAAAACAGTTGGCTGACCTGTCGCGTGCACTCAGGGAAGTGAAGATGGGAGTCAGGTGCTGATGCTGAGCTTGGCTCAGAATGTCATCATAGTTCAAATGTTGGTTCTCCTTGTGGTTAAACCTGTTTATTCTGGTTTTAAAGAGGTCATTTTGGTGAGAGCTGCATGCCGGTCATCTGTTTTGCCCAGGTGTATTAGGGATAGCATTTGCAAAGGTGCTCAAAGAAACCTCAGAGGGTAATTCAGTGCTCCGTGCGCCCTAGTCTCTGTAACTGAGATTCGGAGGGTAATTCAGTGCTCCGTGCGCCCTAGTCTCTGTAACTGAGATTCGGAGGGTAATTCAGTGCTCCGTGCGCCCTAGTCTCTGTAACTGAGATTCGGAGGGGATTACTCAGTGCTCTGTGCGACCTAGTCTCTGTAACTGAGATTCGGAGGGGATAACTCAGTGCTCCGTGCAACCTAGTCTCTGTAACTGAGATTCGGAGGGGATAACTCAATGCTCCATGCACCCTAGTCTCTGTAACTGAGATTCACCTTTGAAGATGCTGAAAATCCTTAAGGGAAGGAGATTGTAGGACACAGGGAAAGGAGGGAGGGATGTTCAAGTGAAGACTAACAGGAATGTAGGGCATAATATGAGAGGGTTGGGGGAGGTATAACTAACACCAAGGGTATCTGAAAAATCCCTATGGAAATCTATTTTATAAGCATACAAAATATATACTCTTATCAAAGTTCAATTGGAGTTACCCTACACAGGCGATTATGCTCCTTCCAGAAGCCATAAGTCACCAAATAAATATCCCAATATCAGGTGTGAGAGATCTTCTTTCAAGTTGTTGGTCACAGGTGTCCTGGGGATCCCCAAACCATAATTTGCCATGCTTTCGGTTGCCCACCAGAACTTGACAATATTGTTGAAAACATCACACACATTAGTCACAGGACATGGAGAAATCAAACTGGTGCTGATCAGGAAGCTTCTCCCCCATAGCTGGCTTTCATAGTATCAGAAGGTGATACGTAGGCTGCCTGGGGGAAAAAAACACCAATAATCTCACCCAGCTATGAATTCTGTGCATTATAATGACTGGTGAAAAGGTATGCCCGTGGCAGCTTCAGTGGTATGGATGCTAGGAGGATAACCCCTTTCTGACTGTATTTAAGACTCAGTCTACAGTAGGAAACATGCCTGGTACTGGTTGGGTAATTCACAGGACCCGGGTGAATCTACTACTATTAGTACACTAAATGGACATAGTAGCAAAATGCTTTCTAAATCTGTATTTCTACCCATAGATTAGTGCAGCTCTCGGACCTCTTCAGAGTTGCCCCTGCATGGATGGTGATTAACACAGACACTCACAACTGAGGGTTCTGCACTTCCTCATGTCAGGCTTAGGTGGTTGGGTGCCATGGTTTTGATCTGAAAGGTTCAAGTACAGGGAATAATTGCCTTTGCAGTACTCAGCCATAAGTGGGACATTTAAGTCACACCCCTTTCCTCCCAAAGCTCAGAGATCGTTGCAGAAAAGAGAGCAGAAAGCTTGTAGCACATTGGAGCTGAGGTGGTACCAGTACTCAGGACCCAGAACCTGGAACCAGGATGCAGGAACTGTGTTTGCTTCAGTTTCCTCTTACTTTTCCCTGAATCTTGCCTGATACCCTTCATTTCTCTCTCTGGTGTGGAATGTCTGTAACATTGCAATTGGATGTCTGTAATTTTAAAGATTTTTTTCTTTACATGGGTTCACAATTAAGAAATTGCCACATGTCTCAGGAAGAGACTTTGAACAGTGTTGCCAATGGTTATGACTATTCCCCAGACACAAGTGAATGCATTGTAAGATGACCGTTAGCCTCTGAGGGCTGGCATACTATGGCTTGAATCTAGAATGTCCTCCACAGGCTCCTGTGTTTAAATACTTGGCATCTAGCTGGTATCACTGTTTTGGGAGTTCGTGGAGACTTGGGGGCTGTGGTGTTCGCCCGAGCTCTCTCTTTCCCAGTCTGCTAAGATGTGAACAAACCATGTAATAAACACCTGCTGACACATTAGGCTCCATTGCTTGAACCAGAAGCCAAAACAAACCCTTCCTTCATTAGGTTGTTTTGCCAGACTTTCTGTCATAGCAACAAGCAAGTAACTAATGCACTGGGGAAGGAGTGAGTAGACACACCTACGCGGGATGCGATGTGACCCAATTTGAACTGTAACAAGCCCTGTCGAGGGGAGCACGCAAAGATCAGAGGACAGGGACCATGTGGAGGAATTGCTAAGGTCTACTTCAGAGGCGGGACCCTGGAAGGCAGAGAGAAGGGGCTGAGTGATGGATTGAATGGAGGTAGTGCAGAGGAAAGGTGTGGTCCTGATGTATGCTTGGAGCATGTGCGCATGGAGGGATGGAGGAACAGGCAGCTCAGCAGACAGAAGTGGTTGGAGGAGGTTCAGTCAAATTCCAGACTGGATGTTTCTGACCTTCTGAGGACAGACAACTGGAGAGACTTGCAGTGTCTTGGGAAAATGTCCAGCGCTGATGAAAGGCGTGATGGACCAGGAAGTGCCATGATTAGTTATCTCTTCTTCCACACTTATTGTTATGCCCTATTTTCTGACCATCCTTTCCCTTGTGAACATCCCAGGGCTGCTGAAATGTATGGTCACAGTCTGGTGGCTTGTAATAACAGGAGCGTGTTCTCTCACAGCTCTGGTGATGATGTCTGGAGTTGAGTCACCAGTGTGCATGTGTGAGGAGGGCTGTCCTCCTAGTTAGTCTCAGCTGTCACTTGACACAGCTCAGAGTTATTGCAGAATTGCCACAATCATACCGGCCTATGGATATGTCTGTGGGAAAATGTTCTTGTTTCCTAATTGGTGTAGGAAGACCCAGCCCACAGTGGGCAGTGCAGTCCTTACACAGGGGTTCTGGGTTATATATTAAAAAAAAAAGCCTCCTGAACAAGGGCTAGAGAGCAAGTTAGTAAGCGGTGTTCCTCCATGGTCTCTGCTTTAGTTCATGCCTTGAGTTCCTGCTATGATGTCCCTCAATGATGGACTGCGATGTGGAAGCATAAGCCAAATAAACCTTTTCCTCTTCCGAGTTGCTTTTGGTTATAATGTTTGTCAAAGCCCATGTTTTCCAGATCCTTCACTGAGTCTATTTTCCCTCACACTTTCCTAAGAGGTAAGCTTGTGGGGAACACACATTTGGGCAGAGGCCTTCAAAGAGGAGGACTTGACCTCAGTCCAGGGTCCAATAGATTGTCTCTTAAAAATCACACAGAAAAATCCAGACTTGATGTGAATCATATTCCAAAACATGAAATCCTATGTCTGGGGTGTGTATGTGTGTGTCAGAATTCCTACTCCACCAGCACCCCCTAAAAAGAACTGAAAGTTGCCTTAGAAGTAGGAGAGGCCACCTGGAAGGAGGCTAGAGTCGGGGTACTGCTTGGCTGTCATTTGTTAGTGACAGCCTCAAGTTCAGTCCTTAGGATGCCGATGGAAACAGTGGCGGGAGGTTGTGTCTTGACAGGGTTATGGCCCTGGGAGCAGAGGTTCTGTGTCCTTTCCAGCGCTTGCTCTATGCACTTAGCCTCTACAGAGACAGAGCTGCAATCAGGTAGGTATGGTGTGGAGATTAGACTTTGGAAGAGCTGGAAGTATCTCACAGCAAAGCCAGCCCTGGGGAGAGTTCAAGTTCATTCAGGGTTTGCAGCCTGTGTTCTCACAGATGTGCAGCTGGTTAGGTAACACAACTTGCTTCCGGGACTCAGAGAGCTAAGGATTTCTGTAGTGGTGATCACAACTGTCTTAGGCTGTAAATGGATTCTCTCCCTGCATCCTGGTAAGGACCTTTATAGAAAATCATTTGACACGTGTGCAGTTTATTTTCCATCGCTGTAATAAAACACCATAACCCACACCATCTTGGGGAAGAGCTCTCAGGACACACTCCATCACTGAGGGAAGTTGTGGTTGGATCTCAAAGGAAGAACCTGGAGGCCAGAAACCGAAGCAAAGGCCATAGAGTAGTGTTGCTTACTGGCTTGCTCCTCATGGCTTGGCTAATCTGTTTTTTATGGATCCCAGGACTACCTGCTGAGGGGCGGCACTAAACACAGTATGTATTCTCCCACATCGATCATCAGTTAAGAGAATGCCTGCTGCTGATTTGCCTACAGGCCGCTTCAGTGGAAACAGATCCTCAATTGAGATTCCCTCTTTCCAGGTCTATCTAGGTTTGTGTCAAATTGACAAAAACCGAAGAGCAACAAGCAAATGTCACAGGGGAGGACTCAGGATCACAGCAGCAGGGGGAGGTTGGGGGCTCCCCCTTCTGCTGTTTCCCAGGTCATGTTCAAAGCCACTGAGGCCTTTAAGAAGCCTGAGGCCGGAATGTGCCTCAATGGTATGCTGTATGATCAATGGGAATGAGGGTTTGGTCCGATCCACAGCTGAACGGAAACAGATGGGAGATGCAAATCATTTGGCCAAGTGCTGGCTCAGCATGCACAAAGCCCTACTGGGTTTTAGCTCCAGCACTATATAAACTCAGAGTGCTGGTACGCCTGCACCCCTAACACTTGGATCAGGCGTTCAAGGACATCTTTGTCTACAAAGTCAGTTCAAGGACAGACCATGATAAAGGAGATTCTGTCTCAAAAAGAATAGAAAAGAGGAAAGGCTATTCCTGCTTAATACAATGATGCACAATATTTAGAAAGGATATTAGGCACCCTCACCCTTAGAATTATCCTACCCAGTTCTTCCTAGGAGATGAACACAGAGAAAAAGCATGGCAGAGCTGGCTTTCCAGAGAGCCTGCCAGTCAAGAGTATACCAAGGCTGCCCTGCTGTCAGATCCAGGGGACCTGAAGTTCACTTTAATTCTGTGTAAAATCTGTGATCACTAACAACTGATTGTTGGAGCCTCATTGTCTAGGTAAGAAATGCAAACCAGAGGTGATACAGAAAGTGGTGTTCCTTAGCTCCACAGAGTTCCAGGGGCCACCACATGGGCACCTTATTTTCCAAGGATCAACACAAGGAAAGAGAATCAGGTACTGGCAATGAGAGGGTATGGGTTCTACTGAGGCTTCCAGGGTCCCCAGGCTGCCTGGGGCTTCTGAGGGAGGAAGAACCCAAGAAGGAGCCTCAGGGAAAGCAGCAGGAGAGTTATTTGCTGGCACAGCCAGGCTGCAGTTGGACCCAGCATGCACTGCAGGTTCCTCCAGCAGCTGAGTTTGTGATTCAAAGCTCGTTTCATGTAAACATCAGATGTGGCTCTCAGGGCCCAAACAGAAGGCGTTTCACAAGTAAGGAAAATGAAGATTAGAAATGACTGTCCTTAAAAGGGTGCTCGCCCACCCCTTTCTATCCCTTTTTCAGGTATCCTCCCCCCAGCAACAGGAAACGTCCAGGGATCTGCCTGCATGGGCAGGGAGCCCAAACCAATTACATCTCCTAGCACAATCTGAGTCCTCTGCCCTGTGGTTTGTGTGAAGAATGCAACTGTCACAAATGGCAGAACTCCAGAGAACCACAGCATTTCTGTGTTGAGTGGGGCCAGGAGGGTAGGTCCTTCACTTCTGTGTTTTCAGAGGAGATCTCTGGGGCTAGCATGGGGCAATGGCTGAGGCCACACAGCTAGTGATTGGGGCAGACTCAGCCCAAGAGTTGCAGGGGGAGCCCCAGCTGAAGTCACCACCATGCTAGCTACTGACTTGTGTCATCTTGGGGGAATCACTCAGCCTCCAAAAGCCTGATTCTCTCAGGTGCAAAATGGGAATAGTAATGTCATTTGTTTTAGCGCTTGGGTGAGGGTTCATGGGACTGTGTTCAGGGCTTGTGCACTGCCAGCAAAACCATAGTCTGTATTCTAATTTTCCTAGTGGTGGCAATGCCTTTTCACCCAAATGGTGAGTGATTCCTATTTATGAATCGAGGATGAATTGAACAAATATTTCCCAGGCCCATTTTCTGCACTCACCAATTAGACCAAAACACCTGCTAGATCCTGGTGCTCCCGGTCTCCACATTGAAGCTGTGTGGAAGAGATGGTAGCAGGCCCTCAGGGAACAGAAAGTACCAGGAAAGGAGGCTGGGGTGCGTGCTCCTTGTGGTCAGGGACAGGCAGTCAGGTCTGGAAGCAGAAAAGAGTCCTGAGTCCCTGTCCCATAGACACCCGTGACCATAGAAAGTGAAACACGGTCACAAACCATGGTTGACATGGTCCGTATAAGGGTCCCCGCTTCTAGCCCCAGATGTGCCAGGGCCTGAAGATCCGTGGAAAACTCACTTCTAACCTTGGGCCTTGGTGTCCTCCTCATCAGATGAAAGAACTCAAGCAGACGACTCTTCTTTGTCTCCAGTTCATGATGTCCGTGAAACAGACTGTCTCTGCACTAGCACCAACACTGCTTATTGAACCCTTACTGTTCGCCAGCCCCACTGGATTCCAAATGCTATACCATTCTCCATTCCTAAGGGGCATTTATTTTTCTCAAGGCCAGATGAGTGCACCCACTGAGTCTCAGGGTGGCTAGTGCTCTGATGAGATTCACTGGCATTGCTCTACCAACTTCAGCAGGAAGGATATTAGTAGATGGACCGAGGGAGAGACATAACAGGTAGGGACATGGTTTGTCAAGTCATCGGGAATGAAACAGTGTGGAATCAGCCTGAAAGGCTTGATCACAGATGGATATCCAGAGGTAGCCAGGCAGGGATCCAGGGGATGACTTTGTGCACTCAAGAGTGAGGACTCCCCACCCCCTATATAAGCCCTAGGCAGTATTTCCAGCATCTTGGGTTCCAGTTTCTTTGTATCTTGGGTCATTAAGAGCACTGGTCTCCCAGGATATTGAAAGGACCAGGTAAAGAGACTCATGAAAACACAACGTGGGGATACTCAGAATAAATGCTTCATATGTGCTTGCTGTTATTTCCGAGGCTTTGAGTTTCTCCTGTTTAAAAGGGAAGATGGCCGTAGCTATTTCTGCTCTGGAAAGTGAAACAGAGCAGCGTGTGTGAAAGTAATTTGGAAATGTAAACACACAGTGCAGTATTATTGTTGGCCGTCTTCGCTTCGCTCTGGCTGGGCAGGTGGAGGGAACGTTAAGGACATGGGGAATTTTATGGGTTGAGTTTGGAGAACAAAATAGAGACTCATATGCTGGTCCCAATGGAAAAAATGGTCTTAAATAAAGCTTGTGTTTTCCCAACAGATTTGTGGAAAGAACATAAAATCCCCCCCATTATTGGCCTTTTGTTTAATGAAAGAAGAGGAAAGTTGGTTTTAAAGGGCCTGCTAACCGCATCAGCAATGTGTAGGTAACATTAGTGAGGAGTGGGGAGACTCATTCCGGAGGCTCCCCGTCTTCTTAGTCAATTACTGAAAAATGCTAACCTCCAGCAATCCATTAAACATTTAGGAAGCATCATACCATGTTAGTCATTGGATACCCATGGTTAAATGGGGCTCAACATGTGTTTCCTCATGTGAGTTAATGCCGAGGGGCGGTCCTTAGTTTATACACACATACACCCTCACCAGCTGGAAATGCTACGAGCCGCATTTCTCCTGGTTTCCTTGGCGGTTTCATTACATAGATGCTGATGAGATGATTGGCATGGGGCTGGACTTTGTGCTTGCTGTCCTCTGCTCCTCAGAGACACAGTATTGCGGCTGAGCATTCTACCTCTCCTGTCACATATTTGGTGCTTATAACAACACCAGCTTGTCCCTTTAATCTACCCAAGGGTCACCCACTTGGCATAAACTCAGTGTTGCAGTTACGTTAAGAACCAGTGAGAAGCAGTTTAAGGGCTGAAGGATTTATTCTGGCTTATAGCTTGAAGGGATTATTCTGTCTTGGTGGGGAAGACTTGGTGACAGGAGTCACTGGTCACACTGTATCCATAGTCAGGAGGTGGAGATGGGCAGATGCTGGTTCTCACTCATTTTCTCCTTTATATACCATCCAGGATCCCAGCCTATGGGATGGAGGCTACCTACGTTTAGGATGGATCTTCTCCCTCATTAATTTAATCTAGAAAATCCCTTATGGGTATGTCTGGAGATTTTTTATATGGTGATGCTAAATGCTATCAAGTTGGCAATCGGTTTAAACATTCTAATGAACAATAAGGATGCTTCCACGTGTAGGAGATTCCAAGGCTGTGAGAGGTTCTGGGCCAGAAGCAGGGGGAAGTTTCTGCATTTGTCACAGCACAGCATGGGTTTGTACATCCCAGAGTCCTGGTTCAGATCCTGGCTCCTTTTGCTGTGCTGTGCTGGGTTCTTTCAGAACTTGGCGTCCTTTATTAGTAAGACTGTAGTTTTGACAGGGCTGTGTTTGAGAATGACCTTCCATGGATGGAGGTGGTAAAGACTTGAGGTAGCATCTGGCCTATAGTAAGGGAAGAAAGGGCAGAATTTGGGGTGACAGTGGTGCTCAGCATGAAGGTGGGGACACCATATTGCTGACATGTGACCTAAAGCTCTAAAAAGGGAAATTTTGATAAACAATGCAGTCAGCATTCGGAATACACTAGGAAAAAGAACTTGATTGAGAATCCAAGGTCTTGGAGCTGAGGAGATGGCTCACTATGCAAGCATGAGGACCTAAGTGTGGGTCCCCAGCAACCACATAAAATCTGAGCATGGCAGCAGGTACCCATAACCCCAGGGCTGGTGGGGAAAGGGAAGCAGAGATAGGTGGATTCCCAGAGCTCACTGGTTAGCCAGTCTAGATTCTGTGAGAGACCCTGTCTCAAAAAATAAGACAACCAGGGGCTGGCGAGATGACTCTGTGGGTTAATGTGTCTGTAACTAAGTCTGACAGACAACCTGAGTTCAGTTCTCAGGACCCACACGGTGGAAGAAAGAGCTGACTCTAGAGCATTGTTCTCTGACTCCACACGCACAGTGTAGTGCTCATGTGATGTCCCACGTGGACACAGAATAGATACAGGAAAATGTTTTTTTACAAACAGTAAACCAAAGTTAACTTCTGGTGTCTACATGAGCACGCACAGGCAAATGTACTGGTTCACACGTGTGTGTGTGTGTACATTTACACACGCACACGTGCATACACATGCGTGTACACACACACACGCACACACTGCCTCAACTAGATAACTAGATGCTGGTGAGGATGACAGTTGCCTGAACTAAGACTGTTTCCCTATCTTATAGGGAAATAGGACCTTTGGGATCTAAAGGATTGGCCAGTCCTTCTCCAGACATGTACTATCCAGGGCTATGAGCGATGCATGCTTGTTTGAACAGGCCACAGATAAGGCATAAAACGTCTGGAAAGCTTGAGATGTGAGAGCAGGAAGCTCCATTCTCCTGGATGGGAGACACAAATTCTCCCTGCTCAGGCTCAGGGCTGGGATGGGTCATTTTGTACACTGGATTAAGGAATGGTATCCTGGTAAATCGGAAGCCTGTGAGTGATAATGTTCATGAAGAAACCATTTAGATCTTTACCCTGCGGCTCATAATAAAGAAACCTTCAAGTCAGGTGACACTGAACAGAAGTGAGAGTTATCCTAAGGAAAACAGTGGATTTGCCTGTGCACCGTGGGAGGACTGAGCAGGGAAGACTGTTAGCCTGCAGGGTGAACCCTCCCTGCCTGCCTGCAGCTATCTTGAGGTGGGGAGGACAGGACAGAATTGAAACCATTTGTTCCTGGGACTCTGATTGTGTCCTGTGGATCTGGCATAGACATTCTCAGTCATTGCTCTCTCTGGTTAACTCCTGCTGGGGAGGCAAAGCTGGGTGTGTATGTATTTGTATATGTATGTATACGTGTGTATATGCATTTGTATGTGCATGTGTATATATGTGCATATGTGCATGTATACCTTTGTGTGTGTGTTTATATGTGTCTGTATGTGTGTGTATATGTGTAAGCTTGTGTGTATGTGTTTGTATGTGTGTATGTATATGTGTGTATATGTGTATGTGTATATATGTACATATGTATATGTGTCTATATGTTTGTATATGTATGTCTATGTGTGTGCATGTTTGTGTACATGTCTCTGTGTGCATCTCTCTATACGGGTTGTCCTTTTCTGTGTAAAGACAGGACCAGCCACGAGAAGCCTGGAATCCCCAGAGCTCTCTTACATTCAAGCATTACCTTGTTCTCTCAATTTTATTTATTTAAATTTTACTTTTTAATGTGTGTGTGTGTAGTATGCATGTGCAAGTTCCTCATGTGTGTGAGCTCATGTGCATAAGGGTGTATATGCATATGAATGCATGCACAGTGTTGACATCAGATGTTTTCATTGGCTTCTCTCTGCCTCATCCATTGAGGTCAGGTCTCAGTAGAACCGAGAGATGGATGGTATGGGCTAGTGTAGCTAGGCAGCTTGCTCTGAGAGAGCACCTGTCTCAACCTTCCGAGTGCTGGGATTATAGGCAGGTTGACATGCGCATATTGGTATTGGAGATCTGAATGTCAGTCCCTTTCCCCAGCTCCATCCTTGTCCTTTGAATAGACAGACCAGTGCACCAAAGCAGAAAGGTGGCTCTGCAGCAAGGATGGCTGCAGAAGCAAGGGTCCCCTCTCCATCTTTTGGCCCCACAGAGCAGCATGCTACCCTATGCAGTATTTCCCTAAGACAGAATCCCTCTCTGTCACTGTCCCGTATCTCTCTTCAGCAACGATAAACAGGGCCCCAGATAAGAATGGTTTTGCTTGGCATTGGAGGGTTGGGTCAGAACTGATGGGCATCATGCAGAAACCCATGGAGTCTGGGAACCCCAGCTACCCATGCCATGGCAGTCGTCAGTGGCTTAGAAAAAAAATTAGAGAAAAAAATAAAGTTGAGAGAAAAAAGAATTATCTTGACATTGTCAGTCAGCACTGGCAGGAGGAGGGGCACGTTCCATGGAGTGTTTGAAAGAAACCTGGTCTCCAGCAAAATCTGCAGCCTTGTTCAACCCACTGAAGTCTGCCAGGAGTGAAGGACTTGAAGAACAATCTTTGAAAGATGTTGGCAGCTGTATTTTTGGGTTTTTCTCTTTTCCCTCCTGGTGCAAAGCTTGATGAATCTTAGAGTAGCATACATCGACCAGATTGGGGTGAAGAAACCCTCAAACACATCCTCTCAGATTGACTTTCTTAGGTTGCTTAAAAAAGAGAAAAAGAAGCTCATATACACCAGAAGTCAAGACAAAGGAAAGAGAAGAAAATTATGGTATTCCAGAGAGAAACTACACACAACGAATGAAGGGCCTGAAGCTGACAGCCAACATCTACAAAGAACTGGAGCAGAGGCTGACCCGGAAGTGATAGTGTGTTTGGTGAGAGACTTTGAGAGCTGAACAAGGCAAGCCATGAGGGTGCTGTGGCATGGGAGTCTCTTGGTATGGTTCTGAGTACTGTTTCTTTGAAGTGAAGAATTGTCTGTGCTTTTTATTGACAAAAAAATCCTTAACCATCATTGCTGAACAGAAGTCAGAGCTCTAGATTGAATTTCTGGAGGGAGGGAGAGAGGGAGAAATGAGAGGCACTGGTCGTCCATAGGTGGAAATGGCCCTAGAACATATTTCCCATGGCACAGTGCCCCTGGTGCAACTTACCCAGTATATCCAGCTCAAATGTATGACTAGTGTCCTGTATCAGCTACTGAGATAGGCTCAGTAAGCTAATTACATAAATGTCATAGTAGGCTCTGGTGGTACAAGCCTGTAATCCCAGCCACTTTGGATGCTGAGGCAGGAGGCTATGGCTTACTAGTGGCTTAGATCCACACTCTGATCTTCAGGCAAGCTTTATTTGTTAGATCACAAACAAAACATCGCCACAGCCGTGTGCCCTTCCCTGGGATGCTGGTCTTGAGAAAACTATGTCTGACTACTTAGGTACACTGTCTCCTGATCATTGAGCACCTGTAGTGCTCGTTTTTATTTTCTCCTCATCCCTCATCCCTGTGATGCTGGGGGATTCTAGTCTGAGCACAAAAACAAGGATTCCCTTTGTGTCTATGATCTTTGAGGGAGCTGGCTCTGTCACTAGGCAGAGAGGATGATTTGAGAAAAAGCATTAATAACAGATTGTGTGCCAGGAAGTAATGTACTTGCTGATTGTGACCCAGATGACCTCCAATGTGCTACCAGTTGTTTGTCCCTTTCTTGGTTGCTTTTGATGGCTGATGTTTACAACTCCCACAGTGATCGAGTCCAGCTTTGGAAGGGGAGGAGCTGTAACCTCGGTGCAATTCTTTCCACTGGGGATCAGTTCAGGCCCATGGATTTGGAGGACATGGATCTGTGCTTCTGGAACCACCCCAGCCCTTAGTAGTAAGGAATAGTCATGCTCACCAGCCTGCCTCTAGAATGTTCTAGATAGTAAGGAGAGGAGAGAGAGGTCTTGAGGAGACAGCTGTCCTTCTGTATTTAAGGATTCTGCACACATGGATTCAACTTGTGGGGAAAAATGCGTTTGTACTGAACAGTTACAGATTTATTTTCTTACCATTCTTTAAACAATATGGTGCAACAGCCTTTTGCACAGCTTCTGCATTATGTGGCACGAGCCCTCTACATGATTTAAAGTACACATTGGGGCCTTTGTAGATCGTATCCAAATATGACTTTAGCATTGAAAGGTAGTCTGGGAACCTCTTGATACCAAGGTAACTCATCCAGCTCAAGGGATTGTTGCCCCGCATCTCTGATGAACCACTTCTTACAGAGGTAGCATCGTGGCTTGGGAGACTCCCTCCTCTGGGTACTGTGTGGGGTAGTGGCTAAAAACCCCACTGAAAATGATTTTATTGATAATTTGTCCTGAAAAATTCTCCCTAAGGGAAACCTTTTGCTGGGGTTGGCCATTGTTGTAGAATAAACAGCAGTGTGTGGACTGGAGGCGATTCGAACTTTCCAGACATGTATATGGATCTTTTAAACAGAATATTATTTCTACTTGATAAAATTTTGTGTTTGTGTTTGCTTCCCTAAAAATGTTAACCTGTGTAGCATGGATTCTAAATGATCTTAATAAAAAAGAAAAGCTCGGAGTTAGCTATTAGGGGATGAAATCTGAAAGATCAGAGAAGCAGAGTGGCCAACCACTGGAGTTCTTACCTCTACCAATGCTCAGACCAAAGGGGCGATCCTGTCCTCAGACAGACTGCCTCTTCAGACAGACTGCTTCAGACTGCACTGAGCTCCTGTCTCTTCCCACCTTATATTCCTCTCTCTGCCCAGCCACATCACTCCTGTCTCCACCTCATTAGTGCTGGGATTAAAGTGTGGGATTCCGAGTGCTGGGATCACTTTTGTGTGATCTGTTTCTCTTTTAGACGGGATCAATTTTGTGTAGCACAGGGTGGCCTGGAACTAACCGATCTGTTTGTGCCCCAAGTCCTGGGATTAAAGGTGTATGTCACCTGGCATAGTGGTGGCTTAGTAGAGCTAGTGGCTTAGCTCTGTACTCTGATCCTCGGGCAAGCTTTATTTGTTAAAACACAAACAAAATAACACCACAAATATAAAATAGGATTGAATTTGTTTTCCTCTGTGGAATATATGTTTTGCATTCTCTATGCATGGATTACATGCTTTGGACTTGAATTCCCTAAGACTGTTTGTTCGGGAGACAACGTGTTTTGCAAGTGTGAACCTGGGTAACTCGTGAGAGTGATTTGGACCTTTGCCATCAGGAGTTGGAATAGTGCAGGGATGGAAGGGGTGGGACAAACCCCAGCTCTATTACCCACTGTTGGTAGGAATTATCAAGGCATCAAATTGTGTGTGTGTGTTTGTCTACTTTTTTGTTGTTTTGTACTTTTTTCATTTTCATTTTATTTTATGAGTGTTTTGCGCGTGTGTGCACCATGTGCATGCAGTGCCCTTGAAGGCCAGAAGATGTCAGATCTCTTAGACTTGGAGTTACAGATGGTTGTGATCTTCCATGTGGGTGCTGGGAGCTAATCCCAGGACCTCTGGAAGAGCAGCCGATGCTCTAACCACTGAGATATCTCTCTAGCCCATATGGTTTTGTTGCTTCTAAGACATGGTCTCCAGTGGCTTGGAGCTTACAAAGTAGGCTAGGTTGGCTGGACAGTGAGTTTTCTGCCTCTCCAGTGCTTTGATTATAAGGCCACCGCACCCAGATTTTAAAAACGCTTCGTCATTTTATCTTTTTAGCCGGTAGTGGGGGGATGAAACTTAGTGCTTGCTGCGTTTCACTGCATCTTCCACTTCCAAGCATAGCCTAGGTGTAGTTCAGTAGCCTCGTCTGAACATCAGAGTGGAGATGCTAAGATATGTCTCATAGATGTGTGGGATTACCCAGATTAGTGCATCTCTCTGTGCCCGACACTGCCTGGCATGGGGCTTACACTCACCTGTACTACTCAGCAGCAGCACTGAGGGGGCTGTGACCGTCCCAAGAGTCAGGAGAGTGGTGCACTAGGGGCTCTGCTCTTCCTCCAGCTCATCTTCAGAGAGGAATTCCTTTGAGGCGGGGCATGGGGTCTATCTACAGATATACATTTCTTCCTTTCATTATGTCGGGAAAGAACTGGAGATGGTTCAAAACCATAGGGAGGAGGCAAAGGAGTTAAAGTTTTCCATGTGGCCCAAGCCAGATTTCCTGAATGTCTCTGACACTGAGAGCAGCTGCTCCATTTCAGCAGGAGCAGGCATTTGATTCTGCCTGGAAGATTCGGTAAGTGAGGAATCCGGTCTTGTTTCCAGAGCATGCTAGCAGGTTCTGCTCAACCTCATTCTCAGCTGGGCTGTCTTTCATTCACACTCCTGGCAGGTTCTCGTTGGCCGCTCTCGCTTTCTGGAGGCTTTTGTTGGTGGTTTTTCTGAGTGTGGGGTGAATCTTTCAACGTGCACAGGGGAATGTGTAAACGGCTATGAACCAGAGCATCTAAACAAGGGTCTTGTACATCCCAGCACTGAGCATGCCCTCATACCTCCTCCCAAGAACCACCTTCTTCTGAAGGTGGCTGCTATTCTGACTGTCATGTTTTGGAACCAATGTCACATTATGTCCCCTTTGTGGTTGGCGTCTTTCAGACACAAGTCTGTGAGATTTCCCCACAAGGTGGACAGAGTGGTTACTTCACCGATGAATAATAACGTGTGCCTGCCTTTTGAGCTGTTTGTTGGGGCTGTTCGGCTTGCTCTTTTTGAGAAGGGCCTGATTCTGTTATTGCTCAGCTATGACATTGGTTTGTCGGTCTTTATCTGGTTTATAGGTATCCTTTATGTATGTCAGATGTGAATTCTTTATTGAATATTCATCCTACAATTAACCTTCTCTTAGCATTAAGCTTTTCACTCTCTTAGTGGCTTTTATTTTTCTGAACAGACATTCTTAGTTGTGTGAAACTGAATTCAGCAATTCGTCTTTTAGAAGGGGTTGTTTTGCAAGAGCTAACGTATATGTGTGTGTATATCTGTGTGGGTAGGCACACGTGAGAACAGGTACCCACAGAGGCTAGATGAGAGCATCAGCTTTCCTGGAGCTGGAATTGCAGACAGTTGTGAGCCACCCAACAGGGGTGCTGGTAACCACACTTCGTCTTCTGCAAGAGCAGTATGCACTAATTGCTGAGTCATCTCTTTAATTTACCTCTTCATATGAAAACTCTTCTCCTAACTCATGATTGTAGAATTACTGTCTTCATCAGGGTTTCTATTGCGGTGACAAGACACCATGACCAAAAGCAAGTTGGGAAAGAATGAGTTGATTTAGCTTGCACTGTAGTCCATCACTGAAGGACGTCAGCACCGGAACTTGAACAGGGCAGGAACCCAGAAGCAGAAGCTGATGTATAAGCCATGGAGGGGTGTTGCTTACCAGCTTGCTCCTCATGACTTGCTCAGCCTGCTTTCTTATAGAACCCAGGACCACATGCCCAGGATGGCCCCACCCACAATGGGTGGGCCTTCTCCCATTAATCGCTAATTAAGAAAATGCCCTATAGACTTGCCTGCAGCCCGATTATTGGGGTATTTTCTCCACTGAGGCTCTGTCCTCTCTAATGACTCTAGCATGTGTCAAGTTGATGTAATGCTAGCCAACACAACTGCTCTCCTGGATAACATGGAGGACACTTCATTTGCTTTGCCCTCCACCTTTAGGGGAACAGTAATACTGGAGTAGGTTTTTCTCTATTGCTGATTGACTTCAAAACTTTTATGGAAAAAAACTTCTTATGCTTTTATACTCTTGCATATGGACGCACATCTGAAGGTCTGTTTCTCAGTTTTTGTTCTGTTTTTCTATTCATATCCATAATAAGCAGCATTGTCTTAAGTACTGTAGTTTCTTTGCAATAGAAATTCTACAGCTTTGTCCTTCTCCAAGATATTGGCTCTTTTTGTAGACTTGTATTTCTGTGTACTTTAAAGATATTTTTTAAATTGTTTTTATTTTTTATGTCTGCATGTTATGTCCACATGGGCAGTACCAGTCAAGTCCAGAAGAGGGCGTCAGATCCCCTAGAACTGGTGTTGAAGGCACTTGTGAGCTTGTCGTCCTCTGTAAGAGCAGCACCTGCTCTTAGCTGCCGAGCCATTCTCAACCCCTGAAAGAAGCATTTTTTTTTGCTTTGTTTTGTTATTTTTTTTTTCTAGATAGGGTTTCTCTGTAGCTTTGGAACCTGTGTAGACCAGGCTGGCCTCAAACTCAGAGATCCGCCTGCCTCTGCTGGGATTAAAGGCATGCACCACCACTGCCTGGCTGAAAGAAGCATTTTTAAAGATCAAAATAATTGACAGCTTGTTGACTGCTGACTTTGCCTCTTAGAAGGAGGGGCAGAGAGGATTATGTATCCAACCATCCTCTCAGTCAGTTGCATGAAATTCTGCATTACATGTGGCCCAGGGGCTCTGGGAAGGACTATCGGATATAAATAAGGGAAGGGTTCCATCTACATAGCCATAGGAGAGTCATCATTCATGCTGGGCGCTTTAAGTCACCCACACTCATGCCCTTTAACCCCTCATCCATTGCTCTGTAAATGGGCCTAATACACTCACTGGTTCCTCAGAGAGAACCTTCAGGGAATCTCATCTTGGTTTGTCACTGGGTCCTTAGGAGGAGGGGGGAGATATTGTGTGCGTCTGCCTCCCAGAGCGAAGGAATTTTAGCAACACTCTCACCTCAGTGATTAAAGGTCTGGCTCCTTGGGTGGTGGCTGTTGTGAGTTCCTTGGACCTTCGGGGTCCTGGGTCACTGGGTAGTTCTCATAACTTCTTAGTAGTTTCTAGAAAGGATTATTTGGTTCTGCCTGCCTCTTTTCCCGCTATCTGTGACAAGAGGGAATGTGGCTGAGGGGGTAGTTGTGCCCAGCCTGTGCTGAGATGCTTGGACTTTCAGCTTTCATAGCTATGAGCCATGTATTCCTCCTGATCTGCAGGCTAAGTCGTGTGTTTGACTACAGTGACTCACAGCCAGATATGTTCATGACTGTAATTCCAGAACTTGAGAGGATGAGGCAGGAGGACTGCTATAAGCCCAGCCTGGGCTACATAGTAAGTTTCTAGACAATGGCGGGCCACAAATCAATGCCTTGTCTAAAGAAATAAATAGATTATTGCTATTTTATTGCAGCCAATACCTACTGAAATGTAACTATGCATTTTACTCCTTTCTTACCCTTCTTGTATTGTGCTGCATTTTGCGGAAGGATGGTGTCTTTTGAACTGGAAGAAGCCTGGGTGGTAAGGTATGCTGTTAATCAGGTACAGCCGCATCAGTACCTAATAAGAATTTACCTATGCTCCTGTGACCCATCAATGACAAGTATCTAGTTTTCCTGCTTATGGGTCTGAGGGTCAGTTAAAATCTGTTGCTTCTGGTTAGGCTTGACTCCAGCTGCTAGTCAGGTTTGGGTCTGTTTCATGGGTCTAGTTCTGTGAGCTGCAGGCCCTTGGAGCAAATGATGGGCGCTTGAGAGGCTGAGCCAGACTGTGCAAACAAATCCCAGGTTGTGGATGGGTTAGTGATGGCTGAAGAAAGTCATCTAGCCAACTCCGGGAGTTGCTGGGAGGTGCCAGTGCAGAGGGTAGGGGTGACTACAAGAATCCAACTTACTAGGATATAACTGGAAATACCTTTTAATTTTCCAATTTTTTTGTCAGTTTCATACATATATTTAATGTAGTGAGATCATATGCTCCCCATTGCCCTCTCATAACCCCTTCCCACTCCTGCGGTCACTTCCTGTTTCCAACTAGTCCCCTCCTACTTCTATGTCTTTCTTGAATGCGAGTCTTGCAGGCTGTCACTGTGGCTGTGTGTTCAGGATGGCAATGGCCAGGTCCTATCCAAGTCTGATTTATAGGCGTCCTCATCCCTCTGCTCTTAGAGTCTTTCCGTCTGTGCCCCATCATCACTTATTCTCAGCACTTTGACCACTTTGGAGTCTGCATTGATTGTCACTTCTGCAAAAGGAAGCTTCCCTGGTCCAGGCCGAGAGTAGCACTAGTCTGTGGAAATACATATCCATATTTAAAAGTCAGCTTTAGTTCATTTCCATTTAGCAATACATCAGTAGTAAATGCTCCTCTGTAGCCTTGGACTTGCTCAGTGGTAAACTTTGGATGAGATTTACAGTACCACCCTGCCACGGAACAGGCTTCAAACCTATATCAGAATCTGTTTGGTTACCCCCTAAACAAGTCATCATGCCACTGGTGCATCCATGGGCACAGCTCGCCTGATTGGTCAGTATTATTGCACACAGGGCCTATGGCTGTTTAAGGCTGTTAATGACACAGCAGTCTGCTTAGCACCTTCTGTACCAGCTCAGCTCCAGCTTGATTCTTCAGTGTCTTATACATAAAGTGTGTAGTGTCTTGAGCAAACAGGTCTTACTGTGTAGACAGATTTTTCTTTGGGCCTCCAATCCCCCCCCCCAAAATGGCACAGAGATTTATTATTAATTATGAAATCTTGAGCTTGGGCTTGTCCCACTGGCTCTTATAACTTAAAATAACCCATTTCTATTCATCTACATGTTGCCACGTGACTCATGGCTTTTACCTCTCCCCCTGTATGTCTTATTCTCTCTGTGTCTGTCTGCAACTCCTTCTTCCTTCTTTCCAGAACACTCTGTCCCCAAAAGTCCCTCCTAACCTCTTCCTCCCTAGCTAATGGTCATTCAACTCTTTATTAAACCAATCACAGTGACACATCTTTACACAGTATAAAGAAATATTTTGCAACATTATTCTCTAGTTCTCTTGTGGATAATCGAAAGCAAAGACAGTAGGCTGTATTGTTTGGGCAGCCTCTGGAAGCTCCCTAGTCAACAACTCATAAAAAGGTATCTCCCATGTAAGTACTCTGTGATTCTGGCTGTTGTGGAACTCACTATTAGACCAGGCTGGCCTTGAACTCACAGAGATCTGCTTGCCTCTGCCGCCTGAGTACTGGGATTAGCGGCATGTTCCACCACATCCACACTGGGATATTTTTGTCTTTCCCTCCCTTCCCCTTGGAAGTATCATTTTACTTTTATTTATTTACTTATTTTCAGGACAGAATCTCCATCTTTTAGTGCAGATTGTGTAGAACTCACTATGTAGCCCAGACTGGCCTTGAAGTCAAGACAATCTTTGACTCATACATTCCCAAGTGCTGGGATAACAGGCAAGAGTCAACATGCTTGTCTTCCTGGATGGTTTTATTTGTGTCTCATTTTAATATATTCTTGTGCGTTTAAACTGAAAATTCCTGTGTATAAAAGAATATGTATCTATGGTTTGCATCCAATTAGCAGCAACTGTTCTTGAATTTTCTTCTGAATACTCTCCCTGGACCACTGATTTTCCATTTGTGAGTTTGATGCTTTTCCCCTGAGGATTATTTTCTTGAAATACTGTGTGTGGGTGTGTCTTCTACTTTTGCACTAGAGATTACTTGGTACTGTCTCCTGTTTTCTGGTCTGGTGACTAGTAAGGTTTGTGGTCACCATCAGTCAGTGGATGTGACTCCGCATCCATTCAGTTTGCCTCATGGAGTCCCGTAGCTCTGGCCCCTGTGCGCACCCCCTCCCGGCTATCCAGCAGGGGTAAAGGGTTGTTATTGTTCACAAAACTGACTTTATTGTCCCTGAAGAGGTGTAGGATGAGATGTAGGTCAGCAGGTCATAACACTCTGCCTAGCTTTTGGGGGATGTTTTTATTGAGGTAAATTTTAAAAGAGAGGTGAGAGCCAGGACAAGGAGATGGAAGATGGGGATGGGATTAGATTCTTAAAACTCTCATGGTTCTTCCTGGAGCTTTGCTGGTTCAGGCAGAGTTTCAGGCAAGATATACCCTTCTCTCTTTTCTCTCCAGCTCTCCTGTGCTGGGCCCGGCCAAAAGCCGAAGGTGAGTGCAACTCCTGGCCCTTCCCTCTTCTCTTTGCCAATACTAAGCACATTTTTTTTGTGGCTTCTCTCTGTACCCAGCACACCAGTGTGTCCTTCAGGGGACCTGGCAGGTTCTCTACTCCACATTTCCTCGGTGTGAGCGACCCCTTGTAACAGTCTGTAAAGTACCTTTCTTTGAAGGAAGAACAAGGAATTCTGTCAGCTGCAGGAGGTGTTACTCACCTGTCAAACATTCGCTGGGTGCTGTTATGTGCTGGGTACTTAGTGAGGAAAGCTGGGCTGTTAAAAAAATTTGCCAAGATTCAGTTAAGACTTTCACCTTAGAATTACAGCACTTATGAACTAGGTGCTTAGTGTCTCCCCTGGCAGGTGATGGCTGAGGTGGGTGAACTAGCTGAGAAAGATTTTACAGAGATGAGTCTTAACTGAGTTGGGAAGGTAGTAGTAGAATTACTCAGTTAATTATATAATTAGCCAAGCAGTGGTGGCACACTCCTTTAATCCCAACACTTAGGAGACAGAGGCAGGTGGATCTCTGAGTTCAAAGCCAGCCTGATCTACAGAGTAAGTTCCAGGTCAGCCAGGGCTACGCAGAAAGACCCTGTCTCAAAACAAACAAAACTAAAACTAAAACAAGCAAAAAGAAAAAGAAAACAGTTATTATTTAAGTATGAATTAATGTGGACTATTAAACTGGAATTGTGAGCCAAATAGATCCACGCTCCTTTAAGAAGCTTTATCCAGGGTATTTTATCACATCAGAGGGAAAGGAACCCATGACTCTGGTGGTTTTTATGCTTCCCCATTGGCTTCTAGCTTGCTTGTGCTTGCACGTGCTCACTGAGACACGTTTTGCAGTGGTTGCTTTAGACTCTGAGCATTGTAATCCCACTGTCCTATCTCTTCCACTATCTGCCGACACTCCTCCAGCTCAGAGGGGCATGAATGACTCATTCTTCCTCTTCACTTGAAAAGCTGGGAGTGGGGCAGACACCAGTCTTATCACCAAAGGCCTCTGGTGTGATGGTCTTGAGTTCCCACTCAGCCTTGTTACTCTGAAATGGCGTGGTGATTCATATTTCCTAAGTGGTCTTCTGTGGCACTTTGCAAGGGCAAAGGGGCTTCATGCTACTTGGAATGTTCTGGAAATTCCAGCCCCCTCTTAAGCCTTCTGAGACAGGGGATTAGGGCACCTCCTGGTAGCCTGTGAGTCTGGGCTCCCCACTCAGCCTTTGCTGGTGTGGGTAGCAACTAGAGCACAGCTTCTTATGGCATTCAGCTGAAGCCGTGTGACTGTGGTTAGCCTGTCTTTCTAGGCTGACTTCTCCTGGTCCTCTGACTGCGGGGAGCTGGCTTTCATTAGCTGTTTTGGGGTAGTCTGTGGCTGTAGGAAAACATCCTGACAAAAAGCAGCTTAAGTGAGGAAGACTTTATTTGTCTTAAAATTCCAACTAACAGGCCAGTCCGTCACTGCAGAGGAATCAAGGTAGGAACTCAAGGCAGCTGGTCTTATTTAAGACTAGAGGGAGAATAAATGCATGCACTCTCAGTTGCTTTCTTGTGCTCGGCTTGATTTATCCATTCTTACACAGCTCAGAACGCTCTGCCTGGGGAATGGTGCTACCCATAGTGGACTGGGCTCTCCCACATCAGCCAGCTTAGCAAGGCTACTCTTCACTGACAAGCCCACAAGGAAATGCAATGAAAACAATCCTTTTGTTGAACTCTCACCCCAGGTAGTTCTAGGTTGTGTCAAGTTGACAATTAAGCTAACCACTATAGTGTCCATTGGTGCCTCCAAGTTGTTGGCTTCTTCAGTTCTGAATCTGGGTCAGTGAAAAGAGAACCCAGAACTTCTTATTGTTTGGTGACTTTGATTCTAAGTTAAACGTTCTGTGCTTTTCTACTGACTTGGGACAGATTCCACTCCGGTATACCGTGAATCTTTCAAACATGACCAAGATGAAATAAACAGACAAACAAACCACCACCACCACCACCACCAATAAAACCATCACTGAAGAGGGTGTATACTATAAACCAGCCACCAGTAAGAGCATATTTACAATTGGCTGGTTCCTGTGAACCAAGCTTGCCTTTAGAACTCCCATTATAATGAGATTAGCATCTGAACCTGTTCCCCAACACAGCTACTAGTTCTACACTAACTGATTTCTATCAGGAAATCTCTTGACAGTTATTAAAGGAAATCACACCCAGTGAATTCAGAAAAGACACACTTTGCCAGCTTTGAGTCGCTGGGCAGAGGGAAGGAATGACTGGAGTAGGTGCGAGAAGGGAGGAGTTGCTTGAAAATGGAAGCTAAGTCTGGGGTCTGAGAATTCACTGCCTGGCAGGAGCTCTCAGATGGTGCAGAGTTAACAAGGCAGTGAGGCAGGAGGGGACAAGGACATGAGATGCTCTGGAGGACAATGCCCTGCCAGAAGATGGTTGCTAAGAAAGTGACAGAGATGTCAGAAACCAGCATATCGGCTGAGATTCTGGGGGTGCTGGTGGGGTGGGGGGACCAGCATGCACAGATACCATGGCTTCTGAAGGAGAGGGCATGGGTGGTGCCAAAAAGACACAGCTGGGCTTCGGGTGGAGACAAACCACAAAAGATCTGATGCCGCGGAGTGAGTGAAAAGGACAGTGAGAGTTCTTTGAAGACAAAGTGATTTTTGAGTGGAAAACGCTCTCTAGGCCTTGAAGTAAAAGTGGAAAAGGCAGGACTAGGGGATTTAAACCACCATGGAAACATCTCTGGGTGGATCTGGGAAGATGTTTCCAGAAAGGTTTAACCAAGGAGGGGGCAGTCCATCCTGAGTGTGGGCGGCACTATACCCCAGGTTGGGAGAAATAGGAAGGAGGAAGCCAGCCGTAGACAGCATTCATTTCTTTCACTCCTTGACTGCGGATGTGACCAGCGGTGTCACAGTCCTGTCCCCAGACCTTACATGCCATGATGAACTAACTGTGTTCCTTCTTAGACTGACCAAGAACAAGCCCTCCCTCCCTTAATATGCCTTTGCCAGGCTTTTCGTCACAGTGATGAGGGAGCTAATGTAGTCTGTGCTTGAGATTCCCGGATGGAGCAGAGTGGAAGCTCCCCAGTCTGTCACCGTCCATTCAGAGGAAACGGAAAAGTGCTGTTTTATTATTGATGTTTTTATGCAGACCTTTTCTGGGTCTGAGGCTCTTTAGGAAGCCCTGCTCACCCTCACACAGTTGGTGTGATTCATTCAGAGATACCCTTAGAAATCTGCCAAGGGTGCAGCTGAGTACATGAGTTCTCCAAGGGTATCCAGAGTGGCCTGTATAGAGCCAGGTATGTCCCAGATCAAATGTATGCAAGCAGGGATTATCCAGTTCAAAGCCAGCCCATTCCATTGAGCTCAGAATTAGAACAGAATTCGCCTGCCATGGGGAGGGGTCAGAGCTGGAACATCCAGTCTTTTTCCCCTTCTTTCCTATGTACCCCTGGAGCTGATTAAATACTAACAGCAATGAAAATGGTAGCCAATGTCCTAAATATTGGCAGCATTTTGGATAAACACGCACACATATTCTCACTGGCAACCCTAGCAGTAGGTTGCATCATACGCCATTTAATAGATGGGTAAACTGAGACCCAGAAAGGTCAAGGGACTTGCCTAGATATGTAGGCTGCCTCTTGACTCACGAGTTGAGCACCGGGATTCATCTCTCTCTCTGTTCTAGCTGTGGAGAACATGACCAGCTGCTGCATGTTCCAAGTGCCATGCTTTCCCTCCCGCGATGAGCGGCACCCCAGGAGCCTCAGGGACCACTTGCTTTGTCTGCCCACAGTAGTTCCAGAAGGCTTCCTCACATGGACAAGGTACTCATTTTTGGAGAAAAAAAAAACACTTTATTTTTAATTTTAATTATGTGTATGCATGTGTGTGAGTGTGTGTTTGTGCACAAGTGTAATGCTTGTAGAAGCTAGAGGGGGTGTGAGCTACCCAGTGTGGGTGCTGGGAACTGAACCCCAGTCCTCTGAAAAAGCACTGTGTGCCTTTGCCCCTGAACCACGTCCACAGCCCCCATGGGACTTATTTTATCCCAGAGACACCTTCCTGCTTTTTAGATAGATCGTCACAGACCAGACAGCCTCTGAGACGCCTGATCTCCAGGGGAATGTAAAGACCAGTATGTTACCATGTGTGTGGAGACATTTCAGGGTATAGGAAAAGAGATGGGTTAGCAGTGGAGAGAGGGCTGAACCCACTCAGGGCTTGATGAGTTGAGATCTCAGCAATTAGGGAGACCCTACTGCCTGGGGACTTCCTCCCAGGACTATGTACACCCATCCCGGGCATCTCTGGAAGGCAGGGCAACGGACCTCTTCCACAGAACAGTGCAGGTTGCTTTTTCTGTCTTCTATAAGCCAAAGCCACCCACTGCCTGTTCAGCTATCAAAATATCCCAAATGCTTCCCAAAGAAACAACCTGCAGTTCTGCATTAGCAAATCTAGCCCTTGTCCCTTGAGGCCAACTGTGGAGATCAACATTGCCTTGCAGGTCCACTGCTGTTCTCTTTGGCTTCCCCTCAGTACCCCAACTCCGGCGCTTGGGGCCTCCCGGTGAAAGCTATTGCTAGCTATGGCATCTTGGAGATAATTCATGTGTCCCAGGAGCCAAGACTACATCCAGATTCTATAGCTGGTTTTTTGCTTTTGTTTTTTTGTTTGTTTGGTTGGTTGGTTGGTTGTTTTTTTGTTTTTGTTTTTTTTTTCTCTGAGACTCATGTTGCAGCAACCTCCCTTGGGCATTTGGAGGACAGTCTAGAAAGAGGCAGCCTGGGGTATCTAGGGACTGAGAAAGACATGCTCCTGGAACTGTCAGGGCTCTGTTTTAAATCCTGGCTTTGCATTGTGCTGGTGGGTGACTGCAGGAAAGCCCAGCTCCCAGGTATCAGGAAAACTTTGTGATACTCTAGAACTTCAGACTTTAGAGTTTCAACTGACTACCCAGGGCTGGGGGTGGAAGAACTACCAACAGTATTGGTCAAGATAGGACCAAGCTGGGCTCTGCACCTGTGGTGGTCTGGCTGCAAAGCTATCCTTTGTTCAAAACTGGAGTGTGACAGTTGCACAATTGGGGTGCATCTGCAGTTCCCGCAGGGCTGGTAGCTCTCTGCCTGTGTGGGGGTGAGTCAAGCAGAGAGGCCCCTTACTGCTCTGAGAGAAGGAGAGAGAGAAGTGTGTGTGTGTGTGTGTGTGTGTGTAGGGTTCTGCCCATGATATGGCCTGCTTACATAATCATTGCTTGCAGTTAAACATTAAGTTTGTTTGCTATCATAAACAAGACTGCAAAAAGCATTGAGATCCAGCCATTTTTAAGTCATTGTTTCCTTGGGAGATATAGCCCCAAACCAAGTTACTGGGTTATAAGATCTATTTGTTATTTATTGTGTGCGTGTGTGCACATGCGCACGCGCGCGTGCATGTGTGCGCACCTAGAGACAGAAGGTTGACATGGGATACCTTTCTCAATCACTCTTTATTTTTGAGAGAGGGTCTCTTGCTGAGCCTGGAGATAACTGGCTGGTCAGGGAACTCCAGGAATCCTGCCTCTATCTCCCCAGCACTGAGATGACAAGTGTGTGTCTGACTCCTCCCCCACCCCACATGTCCTGAGATTCAACATAAGTCCCCTGACCTGCATAGGTGTAAATTTACCAACTGAGTCATCTCCGCAGCCTCAGCCATCAGGATCTGAATGTGGTACCCATTGCCCAGTGGCTCCCTATAGGTGCTCTGGTAGCTTCCACCCTCCTGTGGTGATCCTTTCATAGTTAAGGTTTCAACTGTAAGTTATGACCTTTAAGTCATTGCTTTAGATGTACCAAATATTATATGTGTGTGTTGAGGCCAAAAGAGAATAGTTTTGAAGAAAGCATTCTCAGTGCCGTCTTTTCTGGTGTCAGTTCTCAGGTGTGTAGGCGGATGTACAGAGAACACAAGGAAACTTTGATTGAGGGGAAGGAAGAAAGGGCCAAACAGGGTGATGAGAGCATGGGAGCAGTGGCAGATAACTGCAGTCCTGTAAGTCAGAAGACTGAGGCAGGAGGATTGCAAGTTCGAGTCTGAGGGCAAATAGTGTATTCAAGACCAGTTTGGGCTGTATGGCAACCTGGGAGGGAGGAGGAGAGGAGAGTAAGAGAAGGAGAGAAAGAGGGGAAAGGAAGGAGGGGAGAGAGAGAAGCTTTACAACAGAAGTGAGAGGCGTATAATAAGGTGGTTGTACCCACCCCCACCTACCAAGAGCTGAACCTCCAAAACTGAGCCAAAAGTAACCTTTTCCTTCGCAAGCTGATTATCTTAGGTGCTTTGTCACCATGTCAGAAAGCTGACTACAGAAGGATCTTTCAGGACTGTCGCTGCCCTCCGTACATGCCTGCCCATATCCACAGACGAGGCCATTAGACCCTGAGATCTCAAGTGTGTGCATCATCATGAACCCGAGATCACAGGTCTAGGTTAAAGTCAACATCAACACTAAGAGTAGAGGCATGCATACAGGGCAGCAGTGTTAACAGCAGAGGCATGCATGCAGGGCAGCAGTGTTAACAGCAGAGGCATGTATGTAGGGCAGCAGTGTTAACAGCAGAGGCATGTATGCAGGGCAGCAGTGTTAACAGCAGAGGCATGTATGCAGGGCAGCAATGTTAACAGCAGAGGCATGTATGTAGGGCAACAGTGTTAATAGCAGAGGCATGTATGCAGGGCAGCAGTGCTAACAGCAGAGACATGTATGCAGGGCAGTAAGTGCATGTGTTCAGTGTCCTGACCTACCTCTGTTGTCAGAAACAGCAGGCAGAGCAGACAGCCCCAGCCCTGAAAAACAGTGGGTCTCAGGACATGTCACTCCTAACAGGGCACCCATTAGCATCTGGAACCTATCATCTCTTATTGTCTTGGCTGCCTTTTCTGCCTGAAGTGTTTTAATCTTGTCATTGTCATAAGTGTCCCCTCCCAAATCCCCATCAAATTGCTGCCCCTTGTCCAGGGACTGACCGTATACAGTGTCCCAGCATTTCCCTGGCAACCTTCTTGGGGTGAGGCAGGTAGTTCTCACACCTATGGTCTAACCCCCACCTCTAGCCTCTCCCTGAAGGAGAGAGATGGACCTTCCTGAGTGCCCTGTCCTCTGTGCTGTTGGGAATTTATAGTTAACAAAACTCCTGGATGTTATTGCCTAAGATTCAACTGTGTAGGGGCTACAAAACCTCCCCTCATTGTAGCTGTTTACCTATTGTGAGAGGCACTACCCCATTGTGCTGGGTGGATTCTTTATGTCCAGGGCATCTGAATTTGTACCAGAGTCTTGTGTGTCTTAAGCGGTGATAAGTATGGTAACAGAGGTCAATGAAGTCAAACCCCAGTTCCTGGGGGCAGCAAGCTGCTTCATATTTAGTTTGAAGCTTTATTGAGTTCTCCAGCCTCAGGGCCAATATATAGGTTCTCAGGGGCTGGATTGTGCACCTCTAGAATGGATGTGCTGACTCAACCCTCGTTACCTCATGATGTCACATAATTTGGAGTTGGAGTCTTCATGGAGATAATTGAGTTATAATGAGGTCTAAAATGATGAGCACTATTATAGAAAGGGAAGATTTGGACCATTTTGTGGTGATGGAGGCAGAGATGAGGGTGATATACCAAAGAGACTAGGGATGCCAAGAAGTACCAGCAGGTAAGCCACCAAAGCCAGGAGGTCACATGAACAGCCTCACTGTCCCAGCCTCCAGGAGGAATGAACTTTGCTGGCACCTTGGCCTTGGATGGCCATCTTTCAGAACCGTGGGACAATAAATTCATGTTGTTTAAGCCGCTTGGCTAAGCAATGCCAGCAAATACATTAGCACAGCCCATAGCCTGAGTAAATAGTTGGAGTGTTTTCTGTGCCTTTAACCCGGGTTTCTTCCTCTGTATCTATTATTCATAGGTTCAGTCTTTTCATAGTGTCCCAGATGTTCTAGATGTTTTGTGTCTGGAGACTTTTATTTTTTTAACATTTAACATTTTCTTTGACTGAGTTATTAATTTCTTGTCTTCAAAACCTGAAATTCTGTTTTCCCTGTCTCTTGATATGTTTTTGAGGTTTACCTCTGGGGTTTTTGTTTGATATACTAAGCTTTTCATTTCCAGTTTTATTTTAGTTTGGGATTTCTTTAGTAATTCTATTTCTTTGTTAAATTCTACCTTTGTGTCTTGAATTGCTTTTGTTATTTAATTCAGCCATTTGTGTTTTCATGGTTTTCATGAAGACATTTCCTCTCTCAAGTCTCTGAATATATACGTGATTGCTATTTTGAAGTCCTTGTTTTGTGATTCAACTAAATCAGGTTTCCCTGAGTCTACTTCAGTAGGGTTGCTGGCTTCTGGAGGAGGCATATTGTCTTGACTGTTGTTTGTGTTTTAACCCTGGGATCTAGGCATCTGGAGTTAGGCTATTTGAGATGCTTCTTGGTCCAGGCATATGGTTCCATTGTTGTTGTGTGGGTGTTCTGCTCTTTGGTTGCTGTTGTCCACTCTGGGTTGTAGCCAAGGGTGGCCACTGGGGGTCTCTGTTAGAGAGTGATTCTGTAGATACCAAGTGTCACATAGGAATCTGAATATCCCTGTTCTTCTGCTGCAGCAGAGGAGCAGGCATGCCTCCCTTTGACAAGGGGGAACTTCTGCTATTCCCACTTGGGAAGACATAAATCTGGGAAGAGCTTGCCTCTTCATTGAGTTTCTGGGACCCATGGTCCACCATCCTCTCAAGGGAACTTCACTTCCACTGTCCAGTGAGCTGCAAAAGTACTTAAGCCGTGCATTTTTCTGATCCTGAAGCCAGAGCCACTCA
Source organism: Bramus lutescens (assembly GCA_001685075.1). Lineage (NCBI taxonomy): Eukaryota > Metazoa > Chordata > Mammalia > Rodentia > Cricetidae > Bramus > Bramus lutescens. The sequence continues at coordinate 92,051 of LOEQ01002584.1, forward strand.
GCAAACTCCCAAAGTATCCTGAGTCGTGCAAAGTCCTGGGTAAAGTGACACGTTTCAAAGTTGCCATAAATGCTGGCAGCTGGAGGAGAGGATAAATTTGAGCCATTTCATACGGTCAGTGGGTCAGTAATAAAAGACATGAACTTGAAATATATTTACTCTTGTCTTTCACAGCTATAAAGAACAATAAATTTTACAAAGTTTCAAGATAAAGTGTGAGGCATCTTGGAGTTTATGTGAGTAGCTTGCACGGGGACAGTACCCACAACCTGGCCCTTGGAACAGGAGGTAATTTACTGTTGGTGACTTCTTGGCATACTCGATATGTACTCGGGGGGCAATATTTTAAAGCACCCAGCACACAGTGTCTGATAAGATGCATAACTTAGGCACTTGGCCTTGTTTTATAGGGGGAAAGAGGCACGTTCTGCAGTTATGATCCAGGCATGGTGTTCTTCTTTGGAGGAATGGAAGGAGTGGAAGCCTGGCCTCTGATGACGAATCACAGAGTGTACCTGTGAGATACAGATGCCGGACATGAGCTCAGGGCTGCGGGCTTTCAGAGTTTGTCCCAGGGCTTGGTCTAGGTTTGTTTCTAGGCAAGGACTGTTTGTATAGCTGGGTCAGCAGGGCAGGGGACCAGTGGGGAGGACTCCCTTTAGGAGAGAGCCCTGTGAGATGTGGCTGTCACTGAAACTGCTGGGATTTTGATTTCCCCAGGCTCTAGGCAACCCTGAAGGCTGTCTGTCCAGTGCTTCATCTAAGAAGGCCAGGGAGAGAGGATGAATTGCTTTCATGGCCAGAGTCTGCTCATCATGGAGGCCAGTGTGTTTCTGGACAAGAGTGCTGAGCAGGTGTAAAGAGCTATGATTAGACCCAAAATGGAATGGAATGAACCACTGCCTGCTTGGCTCTTGGAAGCAGCAAATGTGGGGCTCATGTGTTCTCGCCTCTCATCCCATCACACACTCTGAGTTGGAGGAAGTGATCCTTGTGCCGGTTCTTCCTTTCAATAACTTCTCCCAGTGACTCTATGATTCTGAAGCTTCCAGATCCAGAAACTTCTGTGCTCAACAAATGCTCATCCAGTCTATCCTGCGTTTCAGGCAGAGTGCCCAGAGTCGGGGTGCTCAATTAGGCCTCCTGCTTGAGGATGGAGAGAGAGAAGGAGCTGTGTGAGTTGGGGAGGAGGAGACTGCCAGCTAGATGGGGTGCCTGGTATTTGGGACCTGTGGGAGACAGAGGGAGGAGGAGTTCTGGGCAGATTTGACAGAACCTTCCATGACCCTGATAGGAGGTTGTTGTGTGGTAGAGATCCAGGCAGGTGCAGATAGGCAGAGGGTGGGAGGCAGACAGACATGGGGCAGATCTACTGGGAAGGCAGAGACTGGGCTCAGGAACACTGTCCAGCAAAGGGTTTCAGTAGGGGAACAATGTGATTGGATTTGTGCTTTTAAAAGACTGTTCCACACAGAGAACGCTTGGAGTCAGTGAGGGTCTCTGTGTGACACAATTATGATGGGCAGGCGCCATTACACACTTGCCTAAGCCCACAGAAGTCTAGTGTACACCGTTGGTGATACTGATGCATCAACCTTGGCTGGTAGATTCTAATTCTTGCACTGTTCTCCTGTGCTATGTTGGTGTTAGGCAGGGCTGTGCATGGTTAGGGGTGCGGGTAGGTAGACTGTGAACCTGAAACTGAATCCTCCAAAATAAAAGTCTTTAAAAAATACCCACTGAGGTTTGAACCTAAGGCTCCGCATAACTTGGTGAATATTCTGTCACTGAACTGTATCATCGCTTTATTTTAACTCTGTTTTTTTCTTCTTCTTCTTATTTTGACTCTTGATAACCTGTATCAGCTGGCCTAGAATTCACTCTAACCCAGGAAGGCCTTGACAATATGATCCTCCTGCCTCAGCTTTATATGTAACCTTGCTTGTCTTTTTAAAACAAAGATTCCCTTGCCTCTAGGATGGGGGAAAGATTGGAATATGTTTTGGGCTAAGGCAGCAGAAGAGAGGCCAGTTGGGTTTTTGTAGCTAGAGAGAAGCCCTGGGCTCAGAGGGTAGGTGTCATTGGAAATGGAGAGAGGTTGACAAATTAAAGGTATCTTTGGTGACAGAGTGAACAACTCTGTTTGCTCTGGTTGGCCAGTGTCTTTCTCGTAGTCTCCTTATGCCTGTCTTTGTATCACTTTTAATTTGTTTAGTTTCTGCTCTGGACAAAGGAGAGTCACACTTTGCAAAGCCAGAACGAAGGTCTATGCCCTTCTCTTTCCAGTTTAACTGATGTGATCTGCCCACAGCATAGTGCAGAGATGGCCCACACAGGATGAAGCTTCCTGGGCTCTGGTTTGAGTCAGAGTAAACTCAGTGTTGCTGCAGTGGCATATTTTCTTAGCACCTCACTAGCTTAAAAAAATACACCCTTTTTATTTGTTAATTTGATTGGATAAAGAAACATCAGAGGCAAGCACAACTCTAAATGTGTCTGTGAGAATATTTCTGGAAAAATTATTTATAAGGGCTTACACCTGATCAATGGCATAATCTCTTCATAGATCCATTATATGATGCCATTCTGGGGAGCTGGGGAAAGGCAGAAGGTTGGGACTAGCAGGACACTAGGGGCAGGTTTTTTGGTAACTATATCTGCCTTGTTCTTGTCCTGTTCTATTTCTTTACTTCCTCCAGTCTGTCAAGGTGTGAAGAATCTCTTTTGCCACATGTTCCCACCTCCATGGTATTTGGACCCAACTTCTGACCACAGACTGAAATCGAGTCAAATAAGGTGTTTGCGGCAGGTTCCCTCCAAGAGACAAGTAACTCACGTCATGGCTTCCACCTCCAGAAAGCTATCGTTTAAGAGAATTAAGAGAGTACAGCTGGCAGCTGTACCCATCACTGAGGATAACATCCACACAACTCATTGAACATGGAAAAGTCGAGCTGGTGCCTACATGGAGCCATCACCCCTATGTTCTAGTGCCTTTGGTGAGGGAAGGTTCTCTGCAGGCTCCGGAAAGACAAATGTAGACACCAGCCCAACCACAAAACCTTTAACCTGCAATCTGTCTGCCTGTTAAATATACTGGAGCAGTGTGGCAGAGAGCTTGTAGGAATAGGTGGATAACATCTTATTTGACTTAAGGCCCACTCCATGTGAAGGTGCCCATGCCTGACCCTGCTTGGGTGACCAAAAACCAGAAAGTAGATAGCTCAAAGTCCTAGGGTAAAGTCAAACATGACTGGTCTAAAAACATCCAGAAAAGGATTCCTAATGATGTTCTGACATACTCATAGATCAATTCCTTATCCAGTCATCAGAGAGGCTTCCTCCTGCAGCAGATAGGAACAGATTTAGAGATCCACAGCCAGACATCATGCAGAGAGAGAGTCTGTATTGGAGGACTCTATCAAATCCCTCCCCTCAGAGCTCCAGGAATCCTATGGAAGAGGAGGCAGAAAGATTAAGGGAATCAGAGGGGATGGAGGACACCAGGACAACAAGGCTCTCTGAATCAGCTGAGCAAGGTGTGTATGAGCTCACAGAGGCTGACGCAGGAAACACAGGGCCTGGTCAGGTCTGCACCGATCCTCTGCTTAGTATCTTTATGGGACTCCTGACTGTGAGAATAAGCGGTTCACTGACTCTGGTGCCTGCTCTTGGGACTCCTTTCCTCCTATCAGGTTACCCTATTCAATCTCAATATGATAGTTCCTGTTTCACCTCATTAGTTTTCATTTTGTCATGTTTGGTTGTTATCACTTTGAAGCCTGTAATTTTCTAATGAGAGACAGAAAGGGAGTGGATCTAGAAGGGAGGGGAAGGAGAGAAGAACTGAGAAGAGAGGGAGGGGAACCATAATCAGAATATATTGCATGAGAAAAGAATCTATTTTCAATAAAAGAAAAAATTTCCATAGGATGTAGGTAGAGCTTCTCTGTGTCTTGGCAGCCCCTCCTAAATAACCATTCCGAGACTTGTTAATCATAAATGCTTGTTTTTAGCTTAGCCTTATTCATTTTTAGCTAGCTCTTGTAACTTAAATTAACCCGCTTCTATTCTTCTGTGTGCTGCCCCAGGCTTGTTTACCTCATGTATGTACTTCATGTACGTACTTCCCATCCTGCTTGCTCTGTGTCCCATGGCCTCCCCTGAGACTCCGCCCTCCTTCTCCCCAGCATTCTCTCTGCCCCCAAAGTTCTACTTAGCCATCGGCCAATCAGCTTTTTGTTAACAATGAGAATAACACATCTTCTCAGGATACAAAAGGATTATTCCACAGCAATAGGATATCAGAGGAACAGAATAAGGGAATCTTTTGATTAATGTATTTGATAAACATAGCGAACATGTTATTTGTAGGTAGAACTCAGTAAGTCTAAGCACATTCCTGGTCTGTGTTCTGGACATCCTCCTACCTCCACCCAGTTCAGTTCAAGTATATCTGCCTTGTTAGCTGAGCCTTGGGTGGGTTACAACTTGGAAGAAATCTAAGTTTGAGTTAAAGCTGACTTTAACCAATTTGTTATCTGATAGATCTATAACTTTAAGCCCTGTATAGTTTTAAGTGTCCTTGTTGAATATTCTGTGGTTTCACTTAAGAGATTTGTAACTGAATCTAATCCTATCCCCTCCCAGTAACGTATTTCATATGTAAAAGTTAATGCTATTGGTTATAACTTGAAGAATCTATCTTATGTTAATTTACTTTGGCATGAAATTAGCATCTTGTTAGGAACTAATATATATATATACATACATACATATATTCATTATAAATAAAACTAGTGTTTTATAATGATAGTTCTGGGAACATATCTAATACCTTAGAAAGTGAGAATTGTTAGAGAAAACTCATCATTTTCCATGTGTTTTCACTATTATGCCAGGGATACTTGTTAGAAACTCGACACTTTCTCCTGAAATTAAAGGAGAGGTATAGCAGCCACGTGCCTGGCTGTGCTCCTTGTCTCTATGTTAGTGTGTCCATATGCCCTCAGTTAGGGGCTCTGCTGGCCTCCGCCTGCCACTTCTGTGCTGGGCCTCTCTGTGTGGACTATGGCTTTCCCCCTGGGCAACATTCAGCACCATGCAGCCCTCCAGATTTCCTGGTCACTCTCGCCTGGTCTTCTCTGTCCTTCCTCCCTTCTCCAATGCATCCCCAAGAGTCTCTCTGGCAGCTTCCTCATGGGACATGGACGGATCTTCTCTGTTTCTGGCTCTTTTCAGCCCCACCAGCTCCTGGTCCTCCCCTCCTTAACTTCACCTTCCTTTACTTTCTCCCATGCCTACAGAGAAATGTTCTTCACAGATGTCAAAATCCAACCCTGATTCCTCTTTCCTCGTGGCTCCTAGGGAAACATTTGCTTCACTGTTCTTGGTGGAGGAATGCTAAACTGCAATTGCTTTGATATTGGTTTTTCATGTTTAAACATTTCCCATCTGTGGGGCTGGAGAGATGGCTCAGTGGTTAAAAGTACTGACTACTCTTTCGATTCCCAGCACCTACGTGGTGGCTAACAACCATCTGTTAACTCCAGTCCCAGAGGATCCAACGCCTGATGCCCTCTTCTCGACCCTGAGTGTGCCAGGCATGTATGTGGTGCACAATCATACATGAAGACCAGACACTCATGTGCCTAAATAAAAATTAGTGATAAAAATTGCATATTTTGAAAATAGCAGTCACTGTTAATGATAGACCATATTGAATGAAGATTCTTTGCTTGGTAATTTCGACATTTTAAGCTGGATATTCACATAGTTCAAAATCAAAACAAGAGCCAGTTGTGGTAGCACCCAGCTATAACCCCTGGAGTTAAAGGCAGGGGAAGGAGTTCGTGGCCAGACTGCACTATGGAGGAAGGCCCTATCAAAAGTGTTATAAAGTACATCATCTCCAGAGTCACCTAGAGAATCAGGTAACTGGTTTTCAGCACACCAATCCACCCTTCACACTTCCTTTATGCAAACACGAACATGTAGAAATAATCTGGGTTTCCCACTCTCAGATAAAGGGAAGCATACAGCCCGGACCTTGCTTCATGACATATTCCCCTGTCTACAGCAAAAGGGCCCCACATTTCTGCACTGCTGGTGGCATGGCCCTCTGTAGACAACTCCTGGTCAGCAGCCCCTGCTGCTGCAAACCTTGCAGAGTGGCCTCAGATGGAGCCTCGTCTCACACTTGTGTGGACACATGTAGACAGAGCTGTGAGGGAAACTGCTGAGCAAATGACGAATGCCTTTAGAATTCTAGCAACATTACCAAATTACCTGCCGGAGAGTTCGGTTAATTGCTGCACAGTACCGTAAGCATGCAATCAGAGGGCCTGCTTCCCCAGCTTTCCCAAGGGAGTAGGTATGTTAGTGACATTTGGGGTTTCTGCAGTGATGTTCTGGTAAGTGTCAAAAAAAAAAACACTTCTCAAAACAACCCTGATTTATTACATTTGACAATTTCTGTGGTGTAAGCACATCATTTCTGCCCAGGCCAATTTTGGCTTCAAATCTGGCCCTGGCT
>LOEQ01002584.1:110053-125991 GCA_001685075.1 Bramus lutescens
TGGCTTGCCTTTTACTCATTTGGCCTTCTTCCTCACTGCGGAGTTGACTGACCCTGTGGCTGTCGATTCCTTTGCTGACAGGAGAACCAGCATTTCCAGACTTCCATTGATGACTAAGGACCAGTGGCTCTCAGGGAAACTGCCAGGTTTTCAGCGTCAGGCTGGGACTGCTGAGGTACTTAGCTTTGTGCTGATTGCCAGGCATTGGCTCTCCAGTGGGAGACAGCTACTGTGGCACTGTGCTGACTGCGGAGGGACCCAGCCTCAAGACCGAGCGACTGCTGTGTTCTCAGCCCCTCTGGTGTGAGTCTGCCGTTGTTATTTTCACATAAACTAACTTTGCCCATCCCTAAATACACACACACACACACACACACACACATACACACACGCACATTCAAGCACATACACAGTGTATGTGTCTTATTATAAACATATATGTAAATATATAATAAATGCATTATAAGCACACATATGTTTTAACCTGGCTTCACCATCCAATTTCCTTATCTGAAAAATGGGAATAATATTCTTATTTTCTCCTCCAAAGTGTGGAGGATGGGCTTTCTCCAAAGCTGTCTAATGAAGGTGGAGATTTCAACGCACACACAAAGCTCATAGACTAACGCCTAACTAAAAAAATGTCAGACATCACCACTGCTGGGGCTACGCACAGATTCTACCAAATATTTCTGCTAGGAAGATAGAAGAACCCATGAAGCTCAGTGGCCTGTATTTTAGGGGTAAGAAATCTGAAGCTCAGAGCTCAGAACTGAGTCGGGCAGATCCAGGCTTCGCTCTGGATTTTCCAGCCAATGCTGGGATCGTCTTCTTTGACCTGGCAGGACTGCCGATGTCACAACATGCACAGTGTCTAATGCCCTGTGTCTTTCTTATGATTAAAACGGGAATCTCCAAACAAACATGATGGGGCACATCTACCCATTTGGAAGAAACAGTGGAGGGCTCTTGGGTTCCTTGCCATGGGAGGTTGTAAATACCGCGGTGTGTTCATTTCCACCTCAGTCTGCAGCTGCCTTGCCTGTCCTCAACAGCTGTTTTCCCTTGACTGTGAAAGTTTAGGGTCATGGCCACCAACATTCAGTCCCATAGGAAGTTTCTATCAGACAATAAAGGAGCATGTCCTCTTGCATCTTCCTTGTGTACTGATCCCCAGGTATAAATGATTCCGGTGCAATCAGGAGTGTACCCTGTGGGCTCATGGTCAGTTCTGAAAGTGACAAACTTTGTGTCACCATTTGGGTAGTTACTTTAAGTTAGCTTGGGGCAATGTCTTGCTCCATTGTTCCTCACCTAATTCATCCCTTCTCCGTCCCCTCATGACTGCCTCACTTCTGTCTCCATTTGGATGCCGGGAGAAGATGCTCAGAGACTAACTATGTGCTGGAACTTTGACATCCCACCCGACTGCATGGCTGCTGAGTCCCCTGTGGCTTGTGAGATGAACTAAAATCATGAACTAACAATGTCCTAGTCTGTGAGGCAGCCACCTAGAGCCACCTAATGCCCTTGGAAAGCCATTGTTAGGGCTGTGAAAATAACTTTCCAAAGGACAGCCCTCTGACATACTGAGCACTTCAGACTGAAAAGGATACCTTCTTCCCCAAACAGCAGGGAGACTTTCTCCGATACTTCCCCTTTACCTGAAGGACAGACCCTCCAGAAGATAGGGGTGGATGTATGTTCCTTCCCCACATAGCTCAACAGTGAGGAAAACACGTGCTTATCACAGAGACAATCTTGAAGTTGACACCATACTCAAAGCCTAAACCCAGATCCTTGCCTGTCCCTAGACCTGTTCATCTCTCCTAAAAAATTAGTTATTTTTCATCTAAATTGTTTATAAGCCATACTTGTCACTCCCCAGTGGAGAAGGCATAGAAGCCAGTGCACCTCACTGTTTCTGGGTGTCCACTTTCCTAGGATGGCCTGGTGCACTGTGAACGCCTTGTTACTCTGCCCTGTCTATTGTCCATTTTAGAACTGTGGACCTTGGGCAGGTTGCGAGGAATTCCCTTCATACCTACACTTTTGCAGGTCATCTTTGTGGGTACCAATCAGCCCAGAAAGAGCCTGGGGATTAGATTTCCCTCTCCTCCTATGCTCCTGGCCCCACAAGTATCTTATTCGGTTCTGCTTAGGGAAACTTCCCATGCAAGAAGTGGGCATTTCCTAGACATGTCCTTGGGATGCAGTGACCTACCTCTACAGCCTCTGTGATCGGATGGTTTGCAAAGGTATTTTCATTTAAATTTTTTATTTAATTATTTTGCATGTTAGTGGGATGATGGGGGCACATGAGGAGGTCAGAGGACAACTTTTGAGAGTTACTTCTCTCCTTCTATCATGTGGGTTTTGGGGTTCTGACTCCAGTTGTCCTGTTGGCCCATACCTTTACCCACTGTGTCATTGTCTGGGCCTGGCAACTCTATCTTTAAAGTTCAATAACAGTGCTTTTAAAAGGAACATTGTATCTGTCCCATGTTGCTATGATAGAATACCTGATAAAAGCAAATTACAAGAGGAAGGATTTCTTTTGGCTCACGGTTTGAGGAATACAGTCCCTCACGGCAGGAAAGGGCATGGTGGCCTGAGCTTTGCCCACTGTGGTGGTAGGAGTTTGCAGAGAGAGTCCTTGCTTCATTTCTGTGAGGTAAGAAGCGGAGAGCCTCCAGCTAGAAGTCGGGTTCCAGACTATAACCTAAATAGACCCCAATTCCTTCAACTAGGTCTCATCCCCTAAGAGTTCCCTAAGCCACCCCAAAACAGTACCACCAGCTGGGAAATGGGCATCCACACCCAGGAGTCAGTGGATACTTGGTTCAAACCACAGCAGGCACCATCTTACAATGTTTCTTTCCACTAGTTCCTTGGTGTAGAAAGACGTTTTCAGAGGAGCGCATGTGATCATTTGGAAGAGAGGAGTGTCTGTGAGTTGGTGGGTGTTGTTAGGGGGTGAGAGGGTCAACAGGGAGGTGGTGTGTGTTTGTACATCACACTGTCTTCCCACTCAAATGATGCTGACACTTTGGTGAGGACCATTCCATTGAAAGGACGATAACCTGGAAAAGCTTAGTCTATTATTGGTTAAAGCTCCAGTGGTCAGGACGAAAGTGACCATTTGCCTGGGGTTCTGTCTTTCCTGCCCCATCTCCAGGCTTGGGTGACTGTGATAGATGGCATTGCCCAGACTCATAGCTAGCCAAGGGCTCACCAGTCACATAAATCCCTTCAACTGTGGAGTGACCCTGCCCTCCTGGCCTCTCTCCCTGTCAGATATTTCCTGGACACCTGCTGACTGGAGTTCTCAAGTGCTTTCTTCAGAGACTCCCCTCGGCCTCAGTCTTGCCCTCCGCCCTCCACTCCTGCCTCTGCCTCCTCCTTTTCCCTTCCCACTTATGCCTTCTTGCCCCCATCACCTGCTCTGCCTCCTCAACATCACCTTTTCCACCTGACCCCAGGCTTCTGCATTGTAAACCCCTTTGGCGGTCCTTTTAGCTGTCTGCCTAGATATATGACAAGCGTAGGCTGGAGGATCAGCAGGGACCTGGAACTTGCAGCTGCGGCTCACACAAGACGTGGTACCCTATGGGTGCTTTCTGGCGCCCATTTACTACTCGGCAAGGCTCTGCTCCTGGCAGTCTGGTTTGGTCAGGCATAGAGAATGGCCTCCCAAACGGCAGGTGCCTTTGCCCCTCCAGAGTTTCTCATGGTTCAAAGTTGTTCGCAAAAGAAGTTGAGGATTAAACAAAGGGAAACAGTTGGCTTCTTCCAAGGACTGCAGTACATTTTAGGGGAAGCAAGAAACATCCAAGATTTGAACATGATTTGGGAGAGTTATGAGGGAGTACAAGATGTCTGGTGATCCAGGCAGGATCCCTGCCACATCTGAAGATGTTGTCCCAGGAGGTTGCTGGGACCACCTCGCGCCCTATGTTACTGTCCAGGGTAGAGGAAGAGGTCTCTGCACTAAATGTACCATTAATACTTAGCCCTGACTGGTGCCTAAAGGATCCGCAGCAAGCCATGTACCTGGCATGTTGGCAGGGGACAAATGGAGATGGGGTGGACCCAGTATGGATAGCCAAGCATGCTCAGTTTGCAGTCATGTGGAGGCCTGGCCATGGAGGAAACCTTTAGGGATGGGCCAGTAGGACCCCAGGAGGGACCTTTGTTATTGGGGGAGATGTTGGGGGAGGTGGAACCTTTGCAGTGACAGAAAGGAGTATGCTCCCCACTAACAGCTGTGGATTTTACATGACTTTGAATAATTGGAATTTGCAACTTTTAAAATAATGCAATGTTTTCTTAGTTGCAAAACAACAGAAATTACATCATTTCAGAGCTGTGCAAGTGGCTGAAGCAGAAACATGAATCATTTCCCATGCTGCGGAGCAAGCAACCAAGCAAATGCCACTGGCCTCGTCCAGCTGCTGGGATCCACGGTGTTGATGTGTTTCCAGATTTGTGTGCTTTGGGTACCGTGAGGTTGTTTTAACTTCTTCTGTGTTTTAGTCTTCAAGACAAAATGGTATATTCTACAGCAAGACAAAGATGACACCCAGAACCAGTAACTTCAGAATGAAGGTTAACTGAGAAGATGCAAAGACATGAGGAAAGATCCTGCTGAGAAGAGAAAAAAACATCCCTGAAGAGCCACAAATAACCCTGGCCTTCCTTAATTTGCAGTTGGTCTCAGATGAAATTACTCTCGTGCCTCTTGAGGGCTTTAGGAGCCGACTCTCACCTACAGTGTTTCACCTACCACCATATAGGATAGTGATGTCAGAGAAGAAAGTGTACTGTGTCAGCTCCCTGAACAGAGGGGCAGACAGGTCTAGCCTGTTCCCCCTGCCCGCCCCGTCCTGCTCCTGCCCACAGCTGCATCTGTTGAATGTATAGGGAGGACAGCGGGGCTGAAGGGGAAAGGCAGGAAGGGGTTGGCATTTGGCTTCCCACAGCACTCTAAGACATGCCTCAGAGGATGTTAGTTTTACCTTGTGGACCTCAAATTGCCCAGGGGGTCTCAAGAGCACCCTCACAGAGGTCCACTAACTGGGAAATGGCCATCTGCAGGGGTTGAGAGATGGAGCATTTGGTGGAGGGGGGCTTTGTGTCACTGTGTCTAAGAAGACCATAGACAAAGTGGGTATTAAGGTTTGACACTGCAACTTGGCTAAGACAATCAGTCTTCTACTGAGAGAGATTGACAGTAGGCACATGGGGTTGGGGGAGGAGCAGAGAATAACCCAGAGAGGTACCAGTGGAATCTAGACTTTTTCCCCATCATACCAGAAGCTCATGGGCACCATACTGTAGGAAATGAACTAAGGAGGATGTTCCTGAGCTACCTAGCACACAGTGAGACACTAGCAAGCAATGAGTACCTAGCTCACAGTTCTGCCGAGGTGAGGAGGAGGAAGGGCGTTAACTCAAATCCAGCATTGTCGTTCTCTCCCTGGGAGACCCTCTGTTGTCACACCTTATACTCCACTCCAGCTGTGCCGGAAGCTGTCCTCTGGACGTGATGCTGCCGTGGTAACATGTTCAGGACAGAGAATCCATGGTTAGCCCTTCTCCACTCGGGGGGACACAAATGCCTATCAAGGCCCAGTTCTCTGGAAGTGGTTTTGTTTTGTGGAATCAAGCATCTCACAGTGGCACAAAGGAGCTGTGCTTCATCTTTAACCTTCTGGCTGCCTCAATTCTGAGATGGCCATTTCTGTTACATAAACACATTGACACAGAGTAGAACTGGCTGTCTGGGTATGCAGTCTGCAAGTTTCTACTTATGGGTCCTTAGCCATTAAAAAAAAAATTGCATGTGTTTGACACGGGGCTAAGCTTGCATGTGTGAGTGCAAGCAGATAGGGGTCAGAGGGTGACCTGGGGTGTCTCCCTCAGTCATTCTCCCCCTTAGTTTTGGAAGGATGTCTCCCACTGAACCAGGAGCACACTGACTGACTAAATGGTAGGCCGGGGGCTGGGGGCTCTGGAAATCCACTCACTTGTCTGTGTTCTTCCCAGGAGTGGGGTTACACCTCTATACCATCACATGTGGCTTTTCTGTGGTTGCTGGGGTCTGAACTCAGGTCCTCAAGCTTAGGTGGTAGGAGTTTTAGTGATTGAGCCATCTCCCCTAGTCCCTTGGTAATTATTTTAAAGACTCTAGTGGGGCAGTGGGGAGGGAATGGGGGTGTTATTCATTGATATCATCTATCTATTTATCTATCTACCTACCCACCTTTCTACCTACCTACCTATTGTTGGAGATGTTACAAAACACAGCTCCAGTCTGGAAACCGAAGAGTGGTTCCAGGTCCCAGTTTGGTTAGCAGATTGTGACAAGTTTAGCTCTCGTCTGTGGGCAGCTTGGAGCACTGTCTTCTCCCTTCCACATTCATTTATGAAGAAGCCTCCTACGTGGTGCTATTAAAGTCATGTCTTACTCATCTGCTTAGTCAATGCTGAGCCGATTTCTTTCATAGGTTCCCTGTGAATGAGTTCTGAACTAACCGGTCTAGAAAATGAAACTACTCAAAAAGAATATGAAAATGATTTGGCGGGGTGTGGGGAGGGGCAGACAAGACATTGAGCTGTGCATAGACGCTGGGGCAGAGGAGATAACAACTCACCAGAGTTATAGGACCCTCTAGGTTACAACAGCAGCCTGCAGTCAATGTGGGAATAAACAATCCAGTTCCAAAACAGACTTCTCCTTGTGGACAGACAGCAGGGGGTCTTCAAGGCAACAAGTCACTCCGTGCACATGACTTCAAGGCTGCCAGCTGGTACACGTGGGTGATCGGGGCCCCTGCTTGGCTTCTGCCTCTCCTAGTGCTAATGGAGTGTCCTGAGGCAAGTTGCTTAACCAGATGGGGCCCTGGTTCCCTTCCTGAAACAGGCAGATGACAAAGAGTGATTACCTCAGAAGAAAGGTTCTCCATCTCATCCCCAGGTCCCTGAATTTAAGAGTCATACCAATCTCAGGCCTTGGTTGTTACACTTCCTACCATTAGTCTAGGAGACAATTACTTCTTTTGTCATTTACTTTGTGATATAATTAGTTATTTCTGGTAGTGCAGCAAGTACCCATGAGCCCATCACCCAACACAAGGATGACAGCCTATGCCATCTTATCTAGTCCCCAAGATCTCATTAACCCCTTCTCTCTACCCTTGAGCTCATTACTATCTTAAGGTCTGTGTTCCTAGTACTTTTATACTGATGGCTATATCTCCAAAAGTACTTAGATTTTTATCCTTTGTAAAAGTCGCATGCTACATGCAACTTCTAGGGACTTACTTTTCATCATTTAATGACATGCTGGAAGAATCATCCATGGTACCATATGTCACTGTGGTCCATCTGCTCTGAGTGCTCTAATGTGATCTCCTTTCAAGGCCTATACCTGGGAGAAAGTTCACACCTTTACAAGGCCAGATGCAATGTGCCAGCAGGATACTTAGGATGGTGTTCTAACCAGAATGTGCGGTACCTCCTTTCTCAAGATCCCCTCAGAGTAAGGGATGCTGGCTGCATTGTGATGTTTTCATGCATTATCACTTCTTCATGTAATTCTTTTGAGACAGAACCCTTCACTGAGCTTTGAGGCTCACCGGTTCAGCTAGACTGACTGGCCAGCAAGCCTTAGGGATCCTTCTCTCTTCAGCTTCCTAGGCCTGGGATTATAGGTTTGCACCTAGAGGGCCCTGGGGATTTGAACTCAAATCCTCATGCTAGCATTAGTTTTACCAACTGAGCCGTGTGTCATCATGATCCTCACTTGTAGGTTTCTTCCTGAATCTATTTGAGAAAGCTAGTTTCCTCTTCTGAGAAATGCCTGTTGGTGGTTTTCACCCACCGTGCTGCTGGACTGTTTGTTTTGCTAGAATTGATTTGAGCAGCTCCACACAGTCTAGATAATAGGCCTCTGTGGTTGATGTTATGAATGACTTCTTTCAATTTCCACCTTGTCTTTTCACTTAAAATTGTTGTGTTTTGGGACTGGAGAGATAGCTAGTTGTTTGAGAGCAATGATTCTAGCAGAGGATCCAGATTTGAGTCCCAGCGCCCACATGGCAGCTCACAACCATCTATAACTCCAGTTCCAGGTGATCTAACACCCTCTCCTGGCCTCCTTGGACACTGTGTGTACATAGAGCATATATACACGTATACATACACATACATGGAAGCAAAACACCCATACACATGAATACTAAGAAAAGGATTCTTGTTGTGTTGGTTTTTTGGAGTCAGGGTTTTCTTATGTTGCCAAAGATGACCTCAACTCACAAATCTCCAACCCTGGTGTCCAGAGAGCTGGACTGACAGAAATGCAGGGTCTCAAGTGTCCAGAGAGATGATAGGGATGCAGGGCCTCGGTGTCTAGGATGCTGAGCTGACAGGGATGCTGAGCTTCAGTGTCTAGGATGCTGGGCTGACTGACAGGGATGTAGGGCATTGATGCCTACAGAGCTGGGCTTACAAGGATGCACTGCTATGCCTAGATACCTTCTTATTTTGCAGAAGCATCTCTTGGTGCACCAAAGTTATGATTTTGATATAGTTAATCATATCATTTTATCACCAATAATTTATGTGCTCAGTTAAGAAAAATCTATGCAGTCTATGTATCAAAGGTATTATTTATTATAAAATCTCAAGTATTGGGAAACCTTTAATCCTTTCATTCATCTGGATTTGTTCATCAGAAACAGTTTGAGGGAGATTCCCAAGCTCCCCCTTTTCCTCACATAAATAACTACTTTTTCCATTTCTGTTTAGTGATCAACCATTCCATTTATCACTACCTCCTTTATTCTTCCTCATACTAATATTCTTTAATTGTGTGGGTCTTTTCTGAGATCTCATAATATGCTATGGCCAGGGTTTTTTTTTTCTATCTGTTCACCTATACTGCCAGGTTCATCACTCCAGCACCAGAATGTCCAGATACCTCCTAAGGTAAATTGCTGCTCAATCTTGGCCACATTGATCCTTCAATACTCTCAAACAAATTTAGAATTAGTCTTTTCATATTCTATTTTGAAAAGTGGGACTGGGATGTTCAGTTCACAGGCAAGCAGTTCAGTACTGAAAAAAGAATATGAGTGTGTGACAGAAAAAATACATTTAATCATATTATTCATGGTTATACCGCATCTTGCACTTACTAAGGCCTTCTTTAACATGTCTTAATAAATTTTGTACTGTTCTCTTTGAAGATTTATATTTTAAATTTTATGTGTGTAAGTATCTACCTTCATGTATGCATGGGCACCATGTGTGTGCAGTGCCAACAGAGACCAGAAGAGGGCATCAAATCCTCCCTTGGAGCGGGAGTTACAGACAATTCCATGGGAACCAAACCCAGGTCTTCTGCAAGAGTTAAGGGTAATCTTAATTACTGAGCCATCTCTTCAGCCCCTGCTCCTTTTAGAGGTCTTAAACACCTGTTGTTAGGTTTATTCTCAGAGAATTGACATTTTCTAGTGCTATTTTAAATAGTATGATCTCTTTAAACTTCCTAGTTGCTTAAATCACATGAGAATTTGTGTTAATTGGCTAACAGACACCTGAGGCTATCAATTTATAAAGTGGAAACATTTGTTCTTGCATACAGTTTGGGGGCTCCTTGCTTTTAGGACTGTGGAGAGACAGTGCCTCACAGTGGAAAGATGGTGGTGAAGTAACTTAGCTCACCTCATAGCCAGAGTGAAGGAAAGAGAGAAGGTTGGAATCCCACTGTGGCCTTTGAGGACCCCCCAGTGACCTGAAGGCCTCCCTCTTGGCTCCTTCTCTTAATGTTCTACTACTTCTCAGTTGCTCCAAGATGGGGTCCAACCCTTAATGCTCATCCCAGATCCAAACTTGAGCAAAATTTCGTGTCTTCACCACCACCTTTCATTTCATCAGAACTTTGGGGATTTTTCTCTGTAAGCAGAAGTTAGAGGATAGATCTGGGGGATTTTTCTATAAGTGATCACATCATATACAGATGGTTATCGTCTTCACATAATTGTGTGAAGGATGGTTACGGGATATGCAAATAAACAGCCACATAGTGCCGAACAGATGCTTATGGCTATCGACACTACTGCTGTCCCCAGTTAATAGAAGATGCTTTTAAAAATTACAAAGTCCAGTGCACTGTCCTTATTCCTATCACAGTTTAATTTGTTATGTGTGTATGTGCATATGTGTGCATATGCACAACTGGGTGGATAGAGATGCAGAGTCGCCGTGTGCACAGATGTGCACCTCTGGGTACTTCCTTCTCCCACACTGGATCCCCAAGGGCAGCCCTAGGGTAATTAGCACCTTCTTGTCCTACGTGGTGATAGATGCCACAAGAGCCGAGGCTTCACCTCTGCACAGCACAAGAGGAGAAATGTCTTAACCTTACCTCATGACTTAAGAGAAGAATCCACTTGCCTTCCAGCTTCCTCTCCATGGTGACACTGCTTTCCTGCTGTCCTTCTGTCATCAGAGCCCCGCAGATGATGGCACACTCAGAGCCAATGTGGACCTCACCCTTCCCTGTCCTGAGCTGGCCCAAGTGTTCCTCTGATATTTCAGATACATGATGGGTATTTCCTGAGCATATAAAACCCTGGAGCCAGTCAGACCTGGGTCAGCTGGCAGAAAATCTAAGTGACCCATTCTTGGTGCTCCCAGGAACACTCTAGAACCAGGTCCAGGACTCAGTTTGCACAGCCTCCTGGAAATGGAAGCTGAGGATACTAGGACAAAAGTCTCAGTTACGTAGAATAAGCAGTGTTTTATTCATCCAAGAATTGAACGTCCATGATGCTAAGTGAGGCACAGAGCAAAGAGACTAACAAAGAAATAGCAGCGAGTTTGAGTCCTGTGAAGACAATCTGCCTTCAAGGTTCACCTCCCACTTCAGATGCTCGCCACTGACCTCAGAAGGTTCCCAGCATGCTGGATACTGAGGGGACACAGTGGCTCTACAGCTGGAGAGCTCTCAGAGCAAAGGAGAGACAGCGCCCATGCCCCAGCTCTGGAGAATGCGGGGGTTAGGGGTGTGGACACTCTGGGGTTAGTGGCCTAGTGTGTGTATCCCCAGGGCTCTCAGATTCAGTCAGCCCTCCCACTGTGTTCATTAATCCCCACAGTGGTCCCCTAAGTTAATTCTGTGACCCTCTCCTTGTTTTACACATGGGGAAACTGAGGCTTAGAGCAGTTAGATAGCTGAGGTCCGTGAATAATTCACAATAGACTCCACTTTAATTGCATTTGCTTCTAATTCAGATTCGGGTTCTTTCCCTGCTGCGGATTTCTCAGGCTCTCAGGCACTGAGCCGTCAGCAGTGCAGAGAGCAAGGGTCCAGCTAAGCGGCCACCCCGCTGAAAAGTCACTGTGGCCTCTGGTCTCTGCTTACATAGCCAGGGGTTATGAATCTTCATCCTCGTTTTGTGCCCAGCCACCCTCTCCTGTCACACGGATTTGGTTGAGATTCCTTCTGTCCTGCCTGCCTTCGAGGTTGTGGTACCCAGAATGAGCATTGTCAAGTGGTATCTGTCATCTTGGAAAATGTCAGTTGTTTTTCTTTCTTTTTCTTTTTCCTTTTTCAGAGTTTGAATTTTCAAGGATGCTTTGGCTTTGGGTTTTATTAAGGCAGGTAGTGGATGCTCTTTCACTGTGCCTGTTTGTTGGTAGGGAGGGCTGTCAGGGCCCACAGATGTGAGTCCTGTTCCACCTTGACTAAAGGTCAGAGAGTTTGACCTTATTCTTGCTCTCTCAAAGTTGTTGACAACAGGTGTGGCTAAAAACAAGCAATCCTGGCCTAGAGTGTGGTTATTTAGTATTTTGAGTATAGAGGTGGATCTGCTTCACCTGGACCAAAGGTTGGAGAATTCAAGTCTATTCCTTATATCATGTTAATGAAGTCTGTTGCATGCCCCCTCCCCTTTAGGAGTGAAGCAGGTGGAAAATAACCATGCATGGCTCGGGATTCACTGAATGTCCCTCCCAATGCTGTTCTGTGTTTCTTCCTTTTATTTCTCTTATATCTCTTGCTTAATAATTCTACTCCTCATGCTCCTACCCTGGAGCATGTGGATTTCGTCGAGGCTGGACCCCACCAGAGAACCTGTGGCCCCTGAGAGGATTCAGGGGGATGGGACAGTCCTGCCAGAGTCACCTGGGCCTCACTCACTTGGCATCTGCTTCCACTGAGCATTCAGCTATGTTCAGACGGATTCCCTCTAACCCAAAGACAGAGGGCTGGGGTATGGGGCAAGAGAGTACAGATGTACCCGGGACTTCTTTGTGTCCTCCAAGAGTATCATAGATTTTGTTTTTTCCTTATGGAAGAATATGAAAACATTTGTAGATTTGTCAGTAGTCAGGTCTTGTAATTGTACTTTTAAATGATGTTTACAGAAGCTATGGTCTGGCTGTTTCGTCTTGTAATGTGATCCCAGACCCATCTAAGCAGCCGGCGCACAGGGAAGGGCTGTTTGTGTGACAAGGATGCTGCAGCGCCTCCAGAATGCATCTGCTCAGTGCCTGGCCTGGGCTGTGTGGCCCTTGCTCAGAATTCCTGGGTAAAATGATGGAGAAAAGGAGGAGAAAACAGAAAAGGGGAGACGAGAGGAGAAGGGAGAGGAGGGGAGGAGAGAAAGCTAGTGTTTAATGCTATGGTTTCTCTTTTACAAGACAAGACTCACACAATTTAGATATATGCAAACAAATCTTAAGCGTTAAAGAAAACTGACTTTCAAATTAGATCATCGTTCTCAAGAAAGACATTCTTGTCTTGTACTATTTAATTTTAATTTTTCACCAAAGACCATCTCAAAGCATAAGCAGATAGAATCTTATAGTGAACGCTCATGTGCGGACCCCTGGGCCACCTAATCCACTTAGGGTAACTGTGTCTTGTTTGTAGCTCTCCCTTGCCACTCTGGATTATCGTAAAAAGCAAATACCATGAATTGCATGACTTTGTCTATAAAAATTTAGTATGCATCTCTAATATATAAGAACTCTTGTTTTTCTTGGTTATAACCCTAATTCTCTCTCTCTCTCTCTCTCTCTCCCCTTCCTATCCCCCCTTCTATGTCTATCTCTCTTTCCTTCTCTCCTCTTTGAGGCAGTTTCTTTGTGTAGCCTAGGCTGGCCTTGATCTTATGATCCTCTTTCCTCTGGCTCTGTGATGTTAGAGATTATTATTTCATGGAAAACTCTATCCAATTAATGAGGTTTACATTTTTCCTCTATCCATAGCCTTAGTACTTTAGGTTTGAAATTGCTCTTAATGTTGCTTGAAGCCTGATTTTCCATCCTACTCTGGTCCTCCCAGAAACCTCTCTGAAGGCACTTAGGGGCACTAGATGCCAGAGAGGTACATTTCTATGATACCAGTGCTGGAGGGCCTAGGAAAGAAGAATGCTGAGTTCAAGAGCAGTCTGCTCTACAGATTTTGCCTTATCTAAAATAATAAATAACTTAAATAAAGAGAAGTTAGAGCCTGAGGTTGAGCCACCCATACTAGGTCTCTGGATTCTGGAAGGAGCTGAGGCCCCCAGATCTGGAACAACTAACTGGATGTGGCTGTGTATTTACACCCACACTCTTTCTAGGTTTCAGTTCTTGTGGCTTCCATGTGAGTTGTCCCTTATTCATAGCTGTATTTAAGAACAAGAGCGAGGAAGATAGGGCTGGTAGCAGAACCACTCTCGAAAGCAACATCAAGTGGAGGGACAGGTGTCTGCCAGCAAGATTTATTTGAAGGAGACAAAGAAGAGCCTTGGATACATGAGCTGGGCCTGACATTCAGAGAAGATCATCCATGGCTTCCCAGGCAGGCCTTAGCAGTCTGTAAAAATGCCCTAGGTCATTGATGGGAATCTCACAGAATTTGTAAGGAAACCTGTTTCTGGGTTCCAAGTTGGCTTATTTCCTGCTAGCTCTGAGCAAGTTTTTACACGGAGAACTGGATGCGGGATGCTGTTGCCTTATTCTCTAACAGTGGTGGAGGACGTGTCGAAAGCTGTCTTCACAGGGACCTGGGAGGGTGGTGGGAGGTGTGGAAGTGACACGCTGGGGACCAGGCTCTCTGGTGGTTTTGAGACTTTTCCCTTGAGGTTTAAGGTCAAGTGAGGTGTCCCTTTTCATGAGATTACAGGACACCCTTCTTCACATGAAGGTGACATTTGGCCAGGCACAATTCCATCCGCTACACGGTAATCAGTGAGAAGCCCCCGCATCTCAGAGAGTCGTTTTCTCTCTGAGGGAGTTGCTGTCAGTTCCATGACTACACGCTCTGTGTTTCATTAGCATTCTTCTAGCAAAACATGACTCTGAGTCATTTCTGAAATAGCTGTTCTCGCCTGTGAGTTGTTTCTCAGTTTTTACAAAAAATGGCTTTTCTACTTACCGGCAGATAAGTTTAATACCACACAACCTAAAATGGGTATATGAGAGAAAAAACACCCTATAGGTTGTGACTGTGTGGTGCTTCCTTCTCTAGCCTTCAGGTTAAGGCTGCAGGGTGCTGGAGAATGGAGCCAAGGGTGGGTGTGATGACTGACATTTCAGGGGAGTTTCAGGATGGTGACATTGGACACGATTGCTCTCTCAGATTGTATGCCCTGCCAAGGTCAAGAGCTTGCCAGAGGACTTGAGTGAACAGAAGAGAGAAACTGGAACCAACAAGTAAAGGACTAGTTAGCTCTGGCCTCATTGCAGCTCAAACATCACTTATATTCAGACACATTCAGATAGGCTCTGGATAAGCCTTTCACTTCCTCTAGGATGAACCTGAGAAAATGTTTTCCATTGTTCTAGCCATTAATGTGTCTCCTTCAGCCACGGGCATCCATGTCTCTCTGTCTAGGTACTGTTGAGAAAGCCTAGCTTGCCATGTGGATATCAACCAAAATGGAGGTACTGTCTGCTGTGCCCATGAGACCCTTCCATGGTCCTCATGGGGTAAGTCTCCAGTCCCTGTGAGGTCCGGTAGTTCTGATAGCATGTGCCTCTGAGATGGATGCTTTCTGCCCCCTTTGCGGATGGGGCCTTAACAAACTCAGCAGAGCTGATATTCACAAAAGGGCTTTTCCCTGATAGGCGGTTCAGCTGCCTTGGGTTATAATCAGAGGCAGGATGTAAAGAAAGGCCTTCGTGATCACCTCTAACTCTTTAGTCAAGGTGTGGGCTGCTTAGATGTATCCCTGGTTGATCCTCCTGTGTCACTGCACACTCTGCCTCTGTGGATTCAGAGGAGTCACTAAGACTAGGAGAACCCAGCACTAAGATACTTCTTGTCATTTTGTGGAACCAAGAATAATCTGGAGGTCACCCACCGCCTCAGAGGACGCACAAGGGATCCAGGCAACCTCAGTCCCAAGACCTCTGACTTGAGGAGCACCGCCTCTGTCAGTGGGCCATCTGCCACTCACATACATTCAAGAGAAGGGGCCTGGAATTCCCCTGCTTGACCAAGCTTGGATGCATTAGTCAGCACCAAGATGAGATCATAGTTCATACTAACCATACAACAGGACAAGCCCCATTCTAGGAGTACTGGCTGGAGGTGCCAAGAAGCCTCCAAAAGGTCTTTGGGAACACATCCCATGCCAGTTAGATGACCCAGGCTAAGGACTTCAAGCCTTGCTCAGGCATCCATAAGATCTGAAATAAATACCACCATGGACACATTTCAACATTTTTTTCTTCTTCAAAATTTACTATAGTGTTAGTGTATGTATAGAACTGTTGGACATCGTGAATTGACAAAGGACATGTTCTTTTCACCTGCAGAATATGGTGGCCCAGCAGGAGACACATGGTGATTCTCACTGGGGCTGTTAGATGGAGAGACATAGACTTCTCTTGTTCTCTCTCTCTCTCTCTCTCTCTCTCTCTCTCTCTCTCTCTCT
>LOEQ01002584.1:126003-142582 GCA_001685075.1 Bramus lutescens
TGTGTGTGTGTGTGTGTGTGTGTGTGTGTGTGTGTGAAAGAGAGAAAGAGACAGATAGGGACAGAGAGAGAGATACTCCTGTGTGTGCATATATATGGGAGGGTGTCATCGTATGGCCTCGGAGTCCAAGAGTCAATACCAGGTATCTTTCCCTATTGCTTTCCACCTTGTTGTATTAGAGAAGGTCTCTCATTGAACTTGGAGCTTTCCAACTCCCAGCCCAGGCAGCCTGTCTATGAAGGCAAATCCAGGGATGTGCATTGAGTAATAAAATACTTATGAACATAATTTCTCTTTGTCACTTCCTACATCCCCAGGGTGTTAGATGGCATTTGGGTTCATAGCTGTTGCCCACTAAGAGTTTGCTAAATGGATGGTTTAGAAGGCATACAAGGACCTGTCACGGTGGTGGTTGTCAGTGGACATTCTTAGACTTTGGATTAGTGCCTAGAATCTGTCATGCCTGACATTCATGCACAGAGATCATAGAACAGTCAGTCACCTAGGGACTGGCACTTAGGGGATCTGTGCAGGGCACCAGGGAGAGGCATATCAACACCTTGAAAATCTGACCACTTCATGCTTACCGAATAATTATCTCAAGGCACACACGGATAATCATCCCATCACACGTTTCTTCAGCTTTCTTAGTAGCTTGGAGCCTCAGTCTCCCAGTTCTTCAAGCAGGTTCGTCCTCTTCTGTGCTTTTGAGAGAGGACTCAGCTCTCCCTGTTTTCAAGTTCAAAGCAAAGCGAAGTGCCGTGATTGTTGGAGTTGATCTGGTGTAGAAGATGCCAGCGCAGGGCGGGTTTCTAATTGAGTGTGACTTTCTTCGTTAATACCTGTCCTTGCCCGCAGCAGCAAGCTGACAAGCGGCACCGTGCCTCTGTGCACTGACATGGTGCAGGTGGCAGACCATAACTTGGATTAATATTTCCTGATGATCTTACTGTAGTTTTAATGAGATTGGCAGCATGCGTGCCATTTCTGGAGCAAATTAATTTGTCCTTGCAAAAAGAGAGCATCAGCAGTTTTTATTTCCTCTGTGTCTAATGCATACTGGCATGTGTTTTCAGAGGCAACCGATACAACCTAGGATTCCTGGCCATATTGCAGGGAGGACGCAATTTTGCCAACAGCAATAAAATGTGAATCGCAGCAGGAGCAGCTGATGTGTATTTGGAAAATGGGGGGGGGCGGCGCTGGTGTTTTGATCTTTGTTTTCCCTGCTGACATAGCTTGATGTACAAAGGGCCCAAACGATGAGCAAGACATGCAGTCGAATGCTCTGTCTCTGTGGCTACAGGGAAGCGAAGTGAACATGATATGTGGCCATGTCTCTGTGAAGTGTGGTCACACACTGTGGTCAGGAGCCAGGGACTCACTGATGGTACAGCCCACTGGGTTGTAACCGGCTTTTCTGCTCTTTACATATCTGATGCCATGAGGATAAACCTGGAATATGATTTAAAGGAAACATTCTACTCAACGGTTCCATGCTCTCATTTCTGAAATACTGCCACCTCTGCCACCATGAAGAAATCAGACCAATTTTCTAGCATTGTGGGAACGGCTTTGACCACAGTCCTGGTCTCTGTGGCAATCCTCAGCTTTTTGCTAATTATTAATTTTTTTCTACATTGCCTCCCTTCATCAAAGGTTAAGGTGACATTTTGAATGGGGCAGGTCATGGAATCCCTCTGAAAATGAATCATCTCTTTCTGAGACTAGATGGAAAGATCTTGCAGTTTTAAATTGTGACATCCTTACAATTTTGACTCGGGTAGATTCCGTTTTGAAAGGTTTCAAGGTAGAAGAGAAAAATCACGCTCACATCTTCCATTAGCTGCAGGATTCTGGGGAACAGGATGAGGCCCCCCTACAGCCACCATATGAGGAGCAAATTGAATAGATTTCGTTTATAATCTGTTTCATTTCATCAGGAAGTCAGTTAAGAACAAGGCAAGTAGAGCCTGGAGAGATGGCTCACAGGGGAAGAGCACTGGCTGCTCTTGCAAAGGAGCCAGGTTGAGTTGCCAGCATCCACATGGCAGCTCACAACTGTTTGTAACTCAATTTCTAGGAGATCTGATACCCCTTTCCAGCCTCTGTGAGCACCAGGCACACATGTGACACCCATGCATACATACAGGAAAACACTTATGCATATAGCATTAAATCTTAAAAAGAATGAGGAGAGTATCCCAGCACCTCCAATATGTTGACTGTGGATGGAGGAATGGTTGGGAACCAGACATACTTCATGATGCTGTGTGAACCAGGCATGGACCAACTTTTTTCTTTTCACATTGATTAACAGCTCAAAGTAGTTAGTAGACATGCAGAGGAAGGGCAGGTACCACCCCTCTAACCAAAGCCTTTTCTTTTATTCCTAACCTGAAATAAAAGACACAGCCCATATGGGGACAGGGTGATCAGACAGAGAGACTTAAGAGTCCTTATGCTTAAGCAAAAAGTGGCTAGAATAGACATCTGGGGACAGAACTAAATAGCAACTTGTATCTCCACATGAATTTGCCTCTGTCCTGAGTCACACACGCATTTTGTCCCACAATGACATTCCTGTGTAATGGATACAGCTGGCTAGGAAATTAGACTCTGTAAATTTTTTAAATCCCTGATAATACTCTCCAGGATCAATGTATGAGCTGAGCACAATAGTACCCTTCAGCACTTGGAAGGGTGAGTCCAAAGGATCAGGAATTCAAGGCTCACCTGAGCTACATGGTGAGTTCAAGGGCAATGTTTCAAGGCCCTGTCTGGAAAAGCTAAGACAATTAACGTGTCTGGCACCATTGGGGTCACAAGCGTGACTCGGACACTTTGGTGGGAGTCATTTTAAGGAAAATAATGGATCGCTCAGTTGCCTTCCAGGCCACATGAAGTCGAAATCAAAAGAAGCAAGAGTTCTTCCTGTCCTGAGATCTCCAGGTGGAAGTTTAGACTCAACAGAAACACAGCTCAGGCTCCTTGGCCTAGGCAAGTCCTAAGACTCTCAGGTCACTTTACCAGGGCACTTATCTTTATATTAAAAGAAAAAGTAGGGCTAGCTCAGAGGTTAAGAGTGTTGGCTGCTCTTCCAGAGGGGCTAGGTTTGATTCCCAGCACCCACATGACAGCTCACAGCTGCCTGTAACTCTGGTCTCGGAGGACCTGACATTTTCTTCAGCCCTCTGTGAGTACTGCACACATGCGGTACACAGGCAGACATGCAAGTAGAACTCCCACACACATAAAATTAACTAATTACCTTTAGAAAGGAAAAGAAAAATATACTTTCCCTACTTAGCAGCTCAGTCCCCCAAAAAGGCAGCCTCGGTAGTCAATTCCCAGCAAGAGAAATTATGCTTTGTCACATACAGTATATCTAAATCAATCTTGGTGTTCCGGTTCTGACTCAGGATGTGGCTATGGGTGCACCACACATGCCAGCCCCTTTCAAGCTTGACGAACGTGTCACCCCTGTGACCCAGAAGACCCTGCTTGTGAGCATTCACGATGCTCAGCCGCAAGTGACAATGCGTGACAGCGGACACCAGCAGCGTGGCCAGACCCATCCTCAAGCATCTTCAGCCAAGCGGTCATGCTGAGTAGTTTTGGAAGGTTCCCAATTTTACCCATGTGAACCACTTCACTGCACATGGTATACTTGATATAATTAATACCAATGAGTGCACAAACACACCCAAGATGAATACAATGAACGGAACTAGTGAGCATGGCATTTATAGAAGTATATTTTTATGACTATACATCTATATAATAACAATCCATTGTTCAATGGAATTTAGTTTTTTTGTGGGGGTTGAGGGGATGTGCTTGGGAATGAACAACACAGCCCTGTACATTTTAAGTAAGTATTGTGTTGTGTACCCCTCATGATCCCAGTCTTTTTTTTTTAGCCACAAACTTAACTGTTTTAATAGTCACTGGGATTGGGCCAGCTCACACAAGCTTTCTTCATGTTTCTAATGACTGCGAATGGAAAATGGATTTTTATTTAGCCTCACAAAATGGAAAAGATTGCATTCTGGCATTTTGACTATCCTTGTGCTAAAGTAGCACAGTACTGTACTTTCAGGGTATATTGATTGTCTACTTTGTAAATTTCTGCTTGCTTATTATAAACAAAAGCCCTATGATTTATGACAGATGTTACTGAGTTAATATTCAGACACAAAATCACTATATAAAATATTATTGCTAAAAACTACTCCAGAAGGATGGCTGACTTAGGTGGGGAAGGTGGGGCACTTGACCTTTAGGAGAAAACAGAATAACTTTGTGATCTTGACCTCTAATTCAGACACAGAAAATAAGGGTGGTGGGGGGAACGTCACTGAGGACATTGGATAGATAAGAATCCACCCCCACCTCCATTTGTGTGGGAAAGGTTACGGCAATCAGGAGAAATCGGGAGTGTAAAGATTATCATTTTGAAGACTCTTTCCGGAAGTTCATGACAGCAGCAATGGCTTTGTCACTTCATGGTCACCCATTGTCATATAGCGCGAGAACAACAGAAGACACCCTTAATCTATAGCATCATATTCGACCTGGGTGGCAAACCCAGGAAATAGACACGAGGAAACCGAGGAACCCCTAACTGAAATAAGTCAGGCAAGGTGCCAAAACCAGACACCTCTCCACTGGGTTACAACAACAGCAGGGTGAGCCCTTGAAGGCTCATGCTGGCTTTCCCTGTGTAAACCTGTGGGGTTGTCAGGAGGGTCCCAAGCCCATTCCCCAGAGGATCCCAAACTCAGCATGAATTTATGTCTGCATCTTTCCTGCAGTTTCTGGGCCAGGCCTTCTGTTTGACCACATGTTCTATTTTGTTCATATTGGATCAAGGCTTAATAGAAAAATTAGAAGATGATTCAAATTCTAAACAAAGTACATGCGTAGAAAAACTACCCTGTTAGCTTTCCTTTCTCTTCAGCCATCTTCCCAGGGCAGAGCTAGGTAAAGATCATGTGATACCAGGGGACTCTAGAGAACAATGAGCAAAGGTAATCTAAGGTGTCAGCTAATTATTTAATGTTGAGAGAAAGGTGTCTTGGAATCTGACTCTGACCCAGCATCCCCAAGCCTCCTCTCAATGGTGCCTGGTGTTTAGATGTTATTGGGGTCTGGCTGTGATCCAGCACCCAAAGCCTCCTCTCAACGGTGCCTGGTGTTTTGATGTTATTGGGGTCTGGCTATGATCCAGCACCCCCAAGTGTCCTTTCCACGATGTCTGGCATGTTTGGTGTTATTGGGATCTGGCTGTGACCCAGCATGCCCGAGTGTCCTCTCCACGGTGCCTGGCATGTTTGGTGTTGCTGGCAGTCAGCAGCTGTCAGATCTGGGAATGGAGCGAGCCAGACCATGCCATTCATTTTGGAGCGTCAGTGGCCGGCCCTTGAGTGTCTTACTATCAGTTAAGAGCCTCATCTCTCTGCCCAGCTTAGTGGCATTAAGAGAGGCAGGCATACAGGCCTGGATATCAAAAGGTATTTCAAACATTTGCTTTTTAAAGTCACTCCTGTGACTGAGACTCAAAAAGAAACTTCCAGAATGAATGCTCAAACTTCCAGGCTGAATGTGTTAGCCACATGATGTAGGGTGTGGAGAAAAGGCTGTAGCACGTTTTTTTAAATTGACAGATAATGATTGTGCGTATTTACAGAGCACAGTGTGACTTTTCAACACATTATACATTTTAATATAAATGGTGGCATCAAGATAATTGGCATATCTATCACTTCAAACATTTGTCATTTATTTCTCTGGGAACCTCAAAAATCATCTCTACCTGTGATTTTAAAACATACAATTAAATGTTGTCAACCACAGCTACCATATGGTAACACTAGAAGTTACTCATCCTATCCAATCACATCCTGTGATCCAATCCCAGTCCCATCCCCTCCACCCCCTGGTAATTTAGATACTTTACTCTCAATCTCTATGAGATTGACACTTTGGCTTTCACATGTAAGGGAGAGTACATGACATTTATCTTTCTGTGTAGCGTAGTGTTAGCAACATGGCATATATCCTCTCAGGTGTGAGTGCACACATCTGTGCGACTAAAGCCTTGACAGCCCCAGGAAACTCAGCAGATCTCTGACGCCACAGTTTCTCTGTCTGCCCTAGTCTCAGATTCGAGGCTGAGCCTCTAATGTCCCTAACTTTATTATTCTCAAATGAATTGTTCTAAATATCAGCTACTCAAACTGTGGTCCTTGGACCAGCGACGGCGGCACCCCAGGAAGCTTCAGAATCCCAGGGCTCAGTTCAGACCAACCAAATCAGACCATACATTTGGCGGAGATATGGGAGGTTTGAAGCTCACCAGCATTTGGGGAAGCTGAGGCCTGTTGTCTTAGACCACCCAAGTAGAAATGCCTTTTACTCCACTCTTTAGAGCAGTGGTTCTTAACCTAGGAGTTGAGACCCCCCCATTAGGGTCAAATGACCCGTTCGCAGGGGTCGCATATGTTATATCCTGCATGTCAGATATTTACATTCTGTTCATAACAGTTGCAAAATTATAGTTATGAAGCAGCAATGAAAATAACTTTATGGTTGGGGGGGTGACCACAACATGAGGGACTGTATTACAGGGTCACAGCGTTAGGAAGGTTGAGAACCACTGCTTTAGAGCCCGATGCTATGGTTCTTCGCTGCCTCATTTTGGTGACTTACTTAGAGGGCCACGTATTTATTTATTTATTTATTTATTTATTTATTTATTACATTAGTGTGGCATGTTATCTATAAGTAATGGATTCATGACTAGTTGGATGCTTCATCATTCTGTCTACCAAGCTCTTCTCTGAAAAGAATCACAGAACATGTGGATCAGAGTACCCTGAAGATGTGGGGAAACTCCTGGAGTCTGGACACAAGTGGAACTGAGCCCACAGTATTGTGCAATATTAGTTTAAGATGTGTTACGTTCATTTACACTGTGGAATATGTATCTAATGATGCAGGGACGTGCTGCATTCTTTTCTGTTGCATTTGTTTAACTCTGTGAAGCTGTGTTACTTTGTCTAAAATACCTGATTGGTCTAATAAAGAGCTGAATGGCCAATAGCTAGGCAGAAAAGATAAATAGGGCTGGCAGGCAGGGAGAATGAATGAGGAAAGAGAGAAGAGCGAGAGAAGGAAAAGGAGGGAAGGATGCCAGGGGCCAGCCACACAGCCAGCCATGGAATAAGAAGGAAAGAAAGACACATAGAATAAAGAGAGGTAAGAAGCCCAGAGGCAAAATGTAGTCAAAGAGATATGGGCAGTTTAAGTCAGAAAAGCTGACTAGAAAGGAGCAAAATTAAGGCATTCGTTAGTAAGAATAAGTCTCATATATTTATTTGGGAGCTGGGTGTTGGGCCCCCAAAGAGTAAAAAAAAAAGACAAAGAAACAACAAACAAACAAAATCCCAACTCCACCACAGGTCTCTGAGGGATTCTCTCTGTGGACAAGATGACCCCGTCCAGTCTGTCCTTGGGTCACACAGGGTGTCTTGGAAGAACGTTGGGGACTGAGGCACAAGCTGCCTTCATTTCCAGTGGCTGCCTGAACACGCGATCATGACAATTTGTAAGAGGAGCAGCTGTCCTCACCCAAAAATATTTATAGGGGTGAATATATTTTGAAAGCATGTCCTGATACTCTGACGCTTATATAAATGACTAATACCTTTGAAGGCTATGCTGCCTTAGGAGCCATTTTATTCCTTATATTTATCCCTTGATCTCAGCTCAGTCCTTTGGGTTTTCTGTCTTTCCTTCCTTTCCTTTAATTTTCTTTTTCTTTTTTTTTTTACTTTTGGTTTGTTGGGACAGGCTCTCTTTTTGTGTTGTAGTTCTGGCTGACCCTGAACTCAATATATATACCAAGCTGGCCTTGAACTCACAGAGAGCTGCCTTACTCTGCCTCCAAGGTGCATGCACCTCTATGCCCTCATCAGGTTTTCTTAATATTTGTTCCTTGTCAGTTTCGTGTGATTTCACAGTAAATATCACTTCTAGGCCCTTACCCCCCTTCACCTTCCTAGCAGACAGCCCTGTTGACACCTCTCACACAGGCTTCACCCCTAAGTCCTTCTAGCTTTGATTCCCAGCCCTTGTACCTGTGACTGACATCAAGTCCATTTACTCACAGCTGGGGAAGGGGCCCCGAGGATTAAAGATAAATCACAGCAGCCAGGGAAAGGACTAGTTGGGGAGACAGCAAGACTGAGAGAATGTGATCCTGCATCCTTGCATCCTGAAAGACCATCTGGGCGCAGCTTCCATTTCCCTCGTGGGCAGAAAGGGAGTGGCCGTTGAGACTCCGTGGCTGATAATCTGTTGGTCTTTGTCTGTCATGAGGGGTGAGAAGAAAGCTGAGGGAAGTTTCTGGTAGGTCTGCCTTGTGCCGTTTCCATGATTGAGGAAGCTGGGTGCTCAGCGAGGCACCAGCTTTTCCAAAGCAAAGCGTAACTACATGATTGACAGGCGTACTCTGCCCAAACGGTCCTTGCATTCTTTGTCTCATTGCCTAAAAGGAAAAAACTGGGAACCTCAGCTCCACATTTGACCAACAAAAGACAGAACTCATTCAACTCAAAACTATGCTTTATGGATTTTATGTTTTGCATGGGGGCGTGTTCTGCTCTGGGGTGCCATCAGAGAAAGCCTCCATGATGCAGCAGATTGCCATGTGCAGAAACAACACCCCAAAAGAAAACCTAGCCCGGCCTTGTCTGCTTTGGTCACTGTAGACTGAAGGGAAAAAGAAACAAGATGCTCCACCCACCTGCTCTTCTTAGTGGTCCTTGGGCTTGGAGGTAGGTTGCAGATCAATTGCCAACATCCACTAAGATACCCTATGTGGCCCAAGGACAGATGAATGGGACCATCTCTGTTAACCTTGCTGCCTGCTCATGACATTGTTGGCAACTGTTTAAAAACACTTTTTAGTAAGTGGAACAATGTATTTATCACAGGGGCTGGGGTCTATCTTTGTAAAAGAATCTTGTGGCAGATCTTTGGACAGTGGCGCAGAGGGAGAGTGAAGAAACCTGGCCTGCCTCTCTGAAGCTGTCCCCACATTATTTTGCAGCGCCTCTGCGGCTGATACAGCAGTAGGCGGGGTGGAGTTCATTGGAGGCAGAAAGAGAAGAGCTGTGGTCAGGCCACGGTTGCCACCGAGAGATCTAGAAAGGTACTGGGAATGGAAGAAGCAGGAAGAGGAGCCTATGGGGAAACAGGAGACCAGACTGCTGTTTGCAGCTTGTGTTTACAGAACCAGAGAAGTCATGAAGAGGAAACATCCCCTAGGAAAGACAAGAGGGCCAAGCAAAATGGGGGTGCTGGGGCTAAAGATCCAGATCTGAGCTTTGAACTGAAGCAGTTTGTGGACACTAGCCAAAGCTGTAAGGAGTGATCCCGGGAGATGTGGAAGGAAGGTCGGAGCTCCTCAAAGTGAGCTCCCTGGTAGCACTCACTGGCCACCCATGCAAACAGCCCCAGGCCAAACAGCGACTTGACAAAAAAAAATTCTATTCTATTTTATAGATGGGCCTGAGACATTTGTCCGAGTTCAGAAGCTATAAAGGGGGAGGAGCTGGAAAAAGAGCTCAAGGGTGTGAGGCTGCAAGGCTGGGTTCTTCCTTCCAGGCCTGGTCCATCCAGTCTTGGAACTAATGAGATGGGGGTGGGGCTTGGCTACTTAGTTTTCATTTACTAAGAACTTGGTATATCTAAGTTTGGAGAGGGAAAACTTGTCAGGTTCCAGGGAAGTTACGAAACCCAGGGAAATTATAACATTCACAGAGGTGACTTGAGCCTCAGCTCAGAACTGTAAAAGCTTTGGGACGCAGAGAGGCCAGAACTGCTGAGATAGATGAGTTGGCAGAGGCCCTTGGCCTGATCATGTCTCTCTGGATAACGGGCCACAGAGCCGCTTCCGCGCACTTCATGTCTTGCTGGCTTCGTTTTCTAAGAGTCAAATCAACCCCACTGTGCCCATGGCAGCACAGGAAGCCCCGCGGACTTTCGTTTCTCCTTCCCACACCTGGCAAAATGTGAATGAATTTCCCCAGGGCATCGGGTCGCTCTCTGAGCCAGAGATATAATCACTCACTTGAACTTCCACACAAGTTTGGACATCTTAGAAGAGATTTGCTCTTAAATTCATGCAGGAGAACACATGAGGGGTCTGAGAGACGTGTTGGCCAAAGCATGGTGCATTGTCTTCACGATATGAAGTTACAGTTAAAACCATGCAACCCCATGACCCNGGGTCATGGGGTTGCATGGTTTTAACTGTAACTTCATATCGTGAAGACAATGCACCATGCTTTGGCCAACACGTCTCTCAGACCCCTCATGTGTTCTCCTGCATGAATTTAAGAGCAAATCTCTTCTAAGATGTCCAAACTTGTGTGGAAGTTCAAGTGAGTGATTATATCTCTGGCTCAGAGAGCGACCCGATGCCCTGGGGAAATTCATTCACATTTTGCCAGGTGTGGGAAGGAGAAACGAAAGTCCGCGGGGCTTCCTGTGCTGCCATGGGCACAGTGGGGTTGATTTGACTCTTAGAAAACGAAGCCAGCAAGACATGAAGTGCGCGGAAGCGGCTCTGTGGCCCGTTATCCAGAGAGACATGATCAGGCCAAGGGCCTCTGCCAACTCATCTATCTCAGCAGTTCTGGCCTCTCTGCGTCCCAAAGCTTTTACAGTTCTGAGCTGAGGCTCAAGTCACCTCTGTGAATGTTATAATTTCCCTGGGTTTCGTAACTTCCCTGGAACCTGACAAGTTTTCCCTCTCCAAACTTAGATATACCAAGTTCTTAGTAAATGAAAACTAAGTAGCCAAGCCCCACCCCCATCTCATTAGTTCCAAGACTGGATGGACCAGGCCTGGAAGGAAGAACCCAGCCTTGCAGCCTCACACCCTTGAGCTCTTTTTCCAGCTCCTCCCCCTTTATAGCTTCTGAACTCGGACAAATGTCTCAGGCCCATCTATAAAATAGAATAGAATTTTTTTTTGTCAAGTCGCTGTTTGGCCTGGGGCTGTTTGCATGGGTGGCCAGTGAGTGCTACCAGGGAGCTCACTTTGAGGAGCTCCGACCTTCCTTCCACATCTCCCGGGATCACTCCTTACAGCTTTGGCTAGTGTCCACAAACTGCTTCAGTTCAAAGCTCAGATCTGGATCTTTAGCCCCAGCACCCCCATTTTGCTTGGCCCTCTTGTCTTTCCTAGGGGATGTTTCCTCTTCATGACTTCTCTGGTTCTGTAAACACAAGCTGCAAACAGCAGTCTGGTCTCCTGTTTCCCCATAGGCTCCTCTTCCTACTTCTTCCATTCCCAGTACCTTTCTAGATCTCTCGGTGGCAACTGTGGCCTGACCACAGCTCTTCTCTTTCTGCCTCCAATGAACTCCACCCCACCTACTGCTGTATCAGCCGCAGAACCTTCTGTAGCTCCAAGCCATCTTCTGTATCCAGCCGATGTGTGTTCCCTTATAACTCCCCTTCCCTTGCTGATAATCTTAGGAGGCTAGACCCTGCTAAGGACCACCAGCTCTAAGTGTTTTGAGTCTGAAATCTTGAACATAATGGCGTAGGTCTTGCCATCTCATGTCAAAGCCCCTCTCTGGAGCCCTTGAATTGTCCACTGCTTAAGGATTGCTTTTCTGGTTCTCCTCTTCTGCTGACCTCCTCCGGGGACTGATGACTCTGGAAGCCAGACTCTGGAAGCCAGCCGTGAGACCCTCACCTCCTCCTGGAAACCGCCAAACCTCTTTCATCGTCACGGACTTTTAGAAGCCACTCTATCCTACATGTTGTTTTGCCACATTAGCGTCAAATCTCTAAAAGCTTTAAAGGCCTGGGCAGATTCCGGTCCTCTTCTGGGATCTGCCTCGGGGTTTACACACACGGATTCTGCCAAGGCCGAGGATCTTGGCAGGAAAGAATCTCCCTCTTCTCTAGGCTTGTTCATGATCGATTATGTATGCTGTGGCCTTGCTTGTCACATCTCACATGCCTTTGAAACTTCAGTGGGTCCTCCTTGGTCTAATTCCCTCACCCCCACTGCGGCACACAATCACTCGCAGTTAGAGGGGCCAGATGGGAGGAGCCAGGAGCTGGGAAGCATGGAGGACAGGACTGACAGGACAGGAACTGGTGTCCCACATCAGTTGGTCCCACTTGGAGTACTTTCCGTTCTAGTGTAGCTGCTTACATAAAACGAACGGATTTGCTCTCACCCCCAAATTCTCTAGGTGGGTTTCAGCTGCAGAGAAATTAATTTATGTTCCCCCAAGTGAGAGAAACTCCGTGATTGTAAAATGTCATCCCAGGGCTGGTTCCTGGGGTCAACCGTGCTCATTCGCTGCAGCTGTGGGAAGATGGGCACTTCTTCCTTCTGGGAAGCTCAGCAAGGCTGTGAAAGTGGTCTGTGATGTCGTGCCTCGAGTGTCGGGTGCCAACAGCAGGGGTCAGAGCTTGCCTTTCTGATAGACAGAGGAAACTCAAGGCCTGAGGTTGTAGAAGAGAGACAGAATTAATGGGACACTACAGTGTACCTCTCAAGTCTACAAAGATGCTTGCAAACGAATTCTGGAAGAAGAGACAAGAGATGCTTCCTGCAAACCTTGGCGGTGTGGGCCACACCCATGTGGGTGGTGATGATGGCTGGTGCACTGTGTGGATTTGCCTTCAGGCTGAAGATTGGATCTTGAATTTCTCCATGATGAGCTCTTGCTTACCAGCTGTAAGGAAGAAACAGAACTGTTTGAGGGTCGGTGGAAGGAAGTTACGTCTTTGGAGACATGTCCCTGAAGAGGACATTGGTATCCTCCTTTTTCTCTTTGTTTCCTGCCAAAGGGAGTGAGTAGCTTTGTTTTGCCCTGTGACCCCAACCATTATGTTTCGTCTTCACCAAAGGCACTAAAACAATGGAACCAACTGGCCCTGGAGGGAAACTTTGAACCGAAATGACGTTCTCCTCCTCACATGCTGCGTTTCCTTGGGTACTTTGCCACAGCGATGGAAATGCTGGGTAACTTTCACAGTCCTCACATCCCCCCTGCAATGGGAACTGGCCTTAGAGAAAGTGCTGGTGGAGGGAAAGTCGGTTTCCAGGAAAGCATGCCTGCCTCTGGGGCCTGTGGTGTGATGGGAGGAAATGGAAGGGACAGGTACTTTGAAGGCCAAAAGGAGACAGGAATGGAAAGGAGGGTGTCTTTGATCTTTTGAGGGACGAGACCCAGCCCTCCTGGGGCACAGCCTTCCTGGGGCACGGCTCCCCTTGGACACCAGTGAATAGGTGGTGGGTCTCTGACTGCAAAACTAAAAAGCAGGAGTGTGATTCTAACTATTTCAATTAATGATGGGGTTGGAACTTTGTCCTAAGTCGCCAACTGCCCACGTAGCTTGAGGAGAACATCTTCTCAAGTAACTTTTGCACAGTTCTGGAGTTCTACTTACATGCCTAGAGATGCCACATTTTGGAGCTCCTTTGTGGAGTGCATTTGATCTCGCGTGTACGTTGGCTGTGAGGAAGATCAGCATGACTGACTTCAGGGACTGAGGCCATTTTGATTGGTGATTGCCTGATTGACTGGCTGAAGATAACCTTGAACTCCCGATTTTCCTACCTCCACCTACTAATTGCTGAATGACAGGTGTGTGCCAATATGCCTGGCCTAAGAAATTCTAATAGTTGAAGTTCAAATTTGAGGCCGGTTTTAGGCTCTATTCAGAATCTGGTTTATTTTTTGAAGACTGATG
Source organism: Bramus lutescens (assembly GCA_001685075.1). Classification (NCBI taxonomy): domain Eukaryota; kingdom Metazoa; phylum Chordata; class Mammalia; order Rodentia; family Cricetidae; genus Bramus; species Bramus lutescens. The sequence goes on from LOEQ01002584.1 coordinate 139,801, forward strand.
AAGAGACTTTTTTTTAAGCTCTCTCTCTTAGAGAGAGAGAGAGAGAGAGAGAGAGTCTCTCCCTCCCTCCCTCCCTCTCCTTCCCCCATTTCTGGTGTGTGTGTGTGTGTGAATGTGTGTACATGCGAGTATGTGTGTGTGTGTGAGTGAGTGGTGTATGTATGTACGTGTGTGTGAATGTGTGTACATATGTGAGTTGTGTCTTATGTGCGTGTGTAAGAGTGTGTTTGGTTTCAGGGTATTCACCTGACTAATCTTGTATGAGCTTTCCCTGGTGTCTCTATGCACAGGGAATAGCGGTTTATCCAGACACCGCACATTGGAGAAGCTGTGAGAACTTAAGAACATCCTCCGAAGGAAGCGTTCAGCTTCTCTGTTGCATGGGTCCTGGTCCTCAGGAGCTTGGGAACTTTTCTTTCTCAGCAACTGTAAATGGAGCCGTGAATAGGAGGGAAAGAACAGCCCCTCCAGCTACTAGGTCCTCTCTGCTGATGGATCCAGAGCCATTTGGTGGAAATGTACAATGCTGCTTGGGACTAGCTGAAGAATTTGCCTGGTAACAGAATCCAATCTGGGAATGATGCTATGTAAAATAAAAATTTTGAGAAACAAAGGAGATGTTGCTGGCTAAAGGACTGGAATCCCATTCTACAGACCTGTAAGGATTTGTCTTGGGGGACTTGGAGGATGCAAACGTGGAGGGAACATAACGGGTGCTGAGGGGTTGAGGGGAATGGCACTGCTGCCAATATAAATACCAGACGATGCTCCTGGGCCCCAGGGGAGAATTTCCTTTGACTTTTCTACAAGGCCCTGGTGACAACTGTGCATCTGCCTAATACATGGAAATAAATCACACAGAAAGCCCAGGTCCATTTTTCTGAGTTTAAAACCAGATTTAAAGAAAGGATAAAAAAATTGTCCTTGTCATGTCAATAACTTTTGGGGGAATTGTGTGCTCAGTGTGTGCCAATGCTGGGGGCCTTGGTTATAAACTTTTAGTGGGTTCCAATGTCTCTTATAGGGAGACAGTGAGATCTCATGGGATCCCCTGTGCCACTCCACCCAATATACTTTCATTTTCTATTTAGTAAAATCTTTTTTCTCCAACCCCTTCCATATACAACTGGAATTAAACAGTCACTTGTTGGCAAAAGGCTTTTAAATAGGTTACTACTCTAGATTAAAACACAACGTGAGCCTTCTCGTTTGCCTCAGGCTACCAGTTAAAGGCCTTGGATAATGAATTGAAAAGCTAGACAGACTAAATAAGGATCCTGCCTACGTTTGACAGTGAAGAATGAGCCCGCACAGCCTCTCAGCAGCTGCTATCATTGTTCCTCTAGCCCTTGAAGCTGATTCTGAAATGAGCTCCGATTTCTGCACGAATCCATAAATTACGCAAGGAGCTGTGAGTTTTCCCTATTAATGTCAGGCTGTTCGTTTGACTTGTAGCTTCTGGCCTTCACACATCATATTAATGTGTTATTTATTGGAATACTGTAATAAATAAAGATTTGTTTACTTTTATACTCAATGATGGATGTTGGATGCTATGAAATACCATTCTTAGTGAGGCCTGCCAAGAAGAGATCACCTTCAGCGTTGTGCTAAGCTGAGACTAGAAGGGTCAACCTAAGTAAAATTACCAGTCATCTCATCACATATTTTTCTCTTACCTTTATCAACATTTGTACTTTATCCACTGTTTATTGAGACTATAGGTGCTGTAGAATAGCTGAACAAGTCATAGACCCTTCCATCCATTCCCTTCCTCTGTTGAGCATCTGCTATGTGCTAAGCATTCTCTTCAGGAGCCAATATTTTAAGGAGGATGGTGTGACTTAAGACACACAATTCAAGATTTAGAGAACTCACACTTAGCCTATATAAAGGGCATGGAGGAAGAAAGCTTCTCTCTTTGCCTGCTTACTCTCACTCCCACTGGCAAGTCAGTTCCCTCCCTGGCATTAGAGCCTACTTTTTCAGGATTCTAGCCTTGTGTACTAAACAACTATGGTATTCTTGGACTTTCCACTGGACAGCCATTGCTGGACTAGCTGGACCACAGCCTGTAAGCCCCTCTAATAAATCCCATCTATTCTCTCTCTCTCTCTCTCTCTCTCACATCTATCTATCTATCTATCTATCATCTATCTATCTATGTATCTATGTATCTATCTATCATTGTGGAATATTATTTTAACTAGGCAAAGATGTGTTACATTTGTTTATGCTTTGGAATATGACTTTAACTATGTGAAGGTGTGTTACATTTGTTTCTGTTGCCCTTGTTAATGATGTAAAGATGTGTTACATTTGTTTCACCTTGCCTGCCTAAGGCACTTGACTGGTCTAGTAAAAAACTGAATGGCCAATAGCTAGGTAGGAGAGGGATAGGTGGGGCTGGCAGGCAGAGAGAATAAGTAGGAGGAGAAATCTAGGCTGGGAGAGAAGGGGGAGGGAGAGAGGAGAGAGAGAGAGAGAGAGATAAGGAGAGAAGAGAGAGACGAGACAAGGGAGAAAGAGAGGGACACACCTGGACAGAAACCAGGCAGCCATCAGTCAGACATGAGAAGCAGGAAAGTATGACATACAGAAAGAAAGGCAAAAAAAGCCCTGAAACAGATTAAAATAAGAACTAATATAAGGCTGAGCATTCATAACTAATAATAAGTCTCTGTGTCATGATTTGGGAGCTAGTTGGTGGCCCAAAAAGAGAAAACCTGCTATAATCTATCTATCTATCTATCTATCTATCTATCTATCTATCTATCTATCT